>CM046034.1:1467500-1537500 GCA_025215565.1 Flaveria ramosissima
CCTTTGAGTTTCAGGAGTTATTGTTTGTGATTGACTCCTAGGCTCAGGTTTCTTCATTTTCATTTGATAATAGCAGATATTGGCAGACTATCCTTCATCATCCTCTTCTTCTTCTTCTTCCATCCTCAACACCCTTCTTTTTCTTTTAGGTGCATCACTGGTGGTAGATTGAGTGGGTTTCTTAGGTAAAGGGGTTGGTTTAGAGGGTTGTGAGGTTGGTTGTTTTGAGGATTGTGAGGGTAATTGTTTTGGAGGTTGAGAGGTTGGTTGTTTTGAGGGTTTTGAGATTGGTTGTTTTGGTTGCAGGGTTGGTTTTGACGGTTGTTTTGGTAAGGGAGATTTTAAGGGCTGCTCTATCATTTTGTTTGTGAGGGTGGCTTTGGATAACTTAGCCATGTCAGATCTCTTCCCAGCACCAGCTTCATCCAGAGCTTCTATGATTAAACCTTTGTTGAAGCTTTCAGAGGAGCATATTTTGGTGGTTATCTCCAAAATGCTATCTCTAGACCATGACTTGACTTCAATGATAGGTCTTCCCAAGTGTTTGGATAGGAATCTGATCATAGCCTCCAATCTTTCCCTTTCTTCTTCATTGCAGCCTGCCCATCGATTCTCAATCTCCTGAATCTCAAGCCTTCTGATCTCTGAATCAAGTTTGGCAGTATCAAATCCTTGCCTGAAGAGCTGATCAATAATCCTGTCCATGGATCTGCTATGTTGCTCATCAGCTTCTTTGATCATCTCATCCAACCTCTTCTCATCCTCAGTTTGTTCACCAACACTCTTCTTTCTCTTGTAGTAATGATCTCTTTGCCTTTATTTTCCTCCTTAGCTTCTTCCTCTTCAACTCTTTTTTTTATCATCTTTCACTGACTTAGACTCCCCCTTTTTGGTTGCATTGGGTTCAGGGGTTTGAATGTCAGAAAGTTTCTTTGACACAGCATCATCCACAAGGGTTTTAAGATCTGAGAAATCCTCTCATCAATGGTTTGATGGACAATGTAGTGATGATGGGAGTGATGAGAGGTAAGGAAGATTTGAAAGCAGCAGCCATTTGCTCAGAGGGGTTCTCTCCCTGAGAAATGGTGCCTGAAACAGAGGCTGGTGGCTTGTTTGATTTGAGTGGCTCAGTGTTTGGAGAGCTTCAACAGAAGCTGCCATCTGTGGGTTAATTGGGGCAGATGGACTTGATTCCTGAGACATATTGGCAAGCAGTTCTTTTAATCTGCAAACCTCCTCAGTCTCAAGAATGGTGTTTTGGGCTAAACTTCAAAGAAAAAGCCCAGGATGAACAGTTCTGAGTGTAGATCATAATCACATGTGCCCCTTTGTCTTGGAACTGGGGACTTCCTGCCTCAGGAGCAAGTCCTTCATTGGCAGTTGCCTCTGGTGAGGTCTTAGAGATGATACCTGCTTCATCCTGTTCATGTGTTGAAACAGGGGAAGAGGTAGCCTCACCAGATGTTCTAGTCTCCACATCTACACTAGGAGATTGAACTTTATAATCCCTTTGTGGGTTGTCAACTACATTTTGATCCTCTCCCTCAGCTGTTGAGGTTTTCCCAGTGGTAACAGGTTTCTGGGGAGGGGTAGAGGAATGTAGTTGAGTCAGCACTTGTGCAATGACTGCAGTGGGCTTGTAGGGGTGGTATCAGTGGGAGATGGAGGTGAAAAGGATTGCACCCGGGGAGAATGGTGCTCTTCAATGGCAATCTTCTCAAGTGAGATAGATTCCAGTAATGTGGCTTCCCCAATATTGGTTGCATCAGGATCCTGTTGAGAGGATACCTGAGCGGTTTCAGCTGGTGGAGTCATTGAAACTACAAGGGGATTAAGGCTTGTAGTTTCATCCTGCGTTTGTGCTGCAGGGGCATCATCAGGGGACTCAACTCCCTGAGTAGCCTTTTTGGTTTTCTTGGGTTTTGGTTTGGAGGGGACTTTAGATCTGGAGGTGGAGGCTGTGGGTTCCCTCTGCTTGGGTTTTAGCAGTTTGGCAGCCTCTTTGAGTTGTGGATTGGAGTTGTGCCTGGAGTATACCTCTGGCAAAACTACCAGAGCAGGGACTCCAAGGCCAACAAGGCCATCAGATTTTAATTGATTTAGAATTATGCCATAAGAAACCTTGGATATAATATCCATCTATTTGCCACAGGTTTCATTGCCAAATCTTTTAATTCCAAAAATATAATTTCAGAAAAATTTAGGCTTTGATGTTCAAGGATAGAATACAATACCTGTTGCCACCTGGATGACATTTGATCCCATGAGGATGTTTTGGGGGCAAGACAGACATTGATCATGTGGAAAATAAGTCGCTCAGCATCATGGAAGTGCTTACTTAGGTCACCCTCATAACCATGATTAGCAAAAGATAGATCAATGGTGCCTTTGGGGTATTTGGTGGTATAGGTGGCATCATTCAGGTCTAGGGTTTGACGAATGATCTCAGAAGTGATGACCACCCGTTTCTGGTTGACAAACGACTGGAGAGTGATGGAGTCATCATTCTCAGCAGTATGAACAGTGACGTTTGTCCAAATTGGCAAAGGTATCGGGATAGATGGTAGGATTCAAGAGAAAGGCTGTGCGGTATTGGGAATCAACCATCAAGTCAATAGCAGCATCAAACTTGTTCCAAAATGGTGATTTGGTAAGGTGAGCGACACAGTTGTGTCGAGGTTTGATTTGCATAGTCGCCATTAATGGAAGATGAACGTTTGGAAAGTGGGTTATGAAAAGTTTGAAGTTAGGGTTAGGTATATATAGGTTATGAAACGGCTGAAAGAAAACAACTGAAAATTTTGGTGTGAGTCATCAGGTGTTAGAAAACAACTGAAGACGTAAACAACTGAAGACTTGGTGTTGGTCATCAGTAGTTGTAAACTACTGAAGACTTGGTTTTGGCTTCAGTTGTTTTGAAATGAAACAGTAGTTGTCGTCAATTCACAAAGTTCAGCTGTTTCAATGACCTTAACACTTACTCATCAGATCATCTGATTTTCAGATGTTTCATTGGTCATCAGTACTTATTTATTATAAAAGACATCAGTAGTTTGAACTACATCAGTACTTTCCAACAAATGAAGTACTTCAGTACTTTTAAGTAATTTAGTCTTCAGTAGTTATAAAAAACGCTGAAGATAAAATGACTTATCAGCACTTATTTTTGACAAAAGTATACTAATGCTCATCAGTATTTATGACTAAGAGCATCAGTAGTTGTCAAATTATTCTAGTTGCAGCATACCAAGCCTGAGTACAAGATTATGAAAAGTTGCACTATCCAAAGGCTTAGTAAATATATCTGCAAGCTCATCAGCACTAGGCACAAACTTTGGATCAATCAGACCTTTTTCATAACAATCCCTGATAAAATGATGTCTGATCTCAATATGTTTGGTCCTAGAATGCTGGACAGGATTCTTAACAATACAAAGAGCTGAAGCACTATCCATTAATAAAGGAGTCTTAGTCTCTGTAATGTCATAATCCAATAATTGATTTTGAAGCCAGAGTACCTGAGATGTACAGCTTGCAGCTGCAATATACTCTGCTTCAGCTGTGGATGTAGCAACTGAAGTTTGTTTCTTACTCTGCCAAGAAACCAAACAGTTGCCTAGAAATTGGCATCCACCAGAAGTTGATTTTCTGGTTAACTTACACCCTGCATAGTCACTATCAGAGAAAGCAACCAATTTGCAAGAGTGCCCAGTGGAATACCAAAGTCCTAGAGATTGAGTTCCTTGCAAATATCTAAAGATCCTCTTGACTGCAATCATATGGGAATCCTTAGGAGCAGCCTGAAATCTAGCACAGACACAAGTTGCAAACATAATATCTGGTCTAGAAGCTGTTAGGTACATCAAGGAACCAATCATACATCTGTAAAGAGTTTCATCAACTGCTTTACCTTTTTGATCATCGCATCCAGTTGTGTGTTGCTGCACATGGGAGTAGAACAGGGTTTACAGTTTTGTAAATCAAACTTGGTTAACAAATCTTTTGTGTATTTTGACTGATGAATGAAAGTTCCATCAGTCATTTGTTTGATTTGCAAACCCAGAAAGAACTGTAATTCTCCCATGGCACTCATTTCAAACTTTTGTTGCATCAATTTAGTAAATCACATCACACAACTGTGGATCAGATGATGCAAAAATAATGTCATCAACATAAATTTGAACAAGGAGCTTATGCATGCCTGCTTTCTTTATGAACAAAGTTTTATCTATGGAGCCTCTAGTGAAATTATTTTGAAGAAGAAAGTTAGATAATGTTTCATACCAGGCTCTGGTGCTTGTTTCCAACCCATAAAGAGCCTTATCAAGCTTATACACCCAATCAGGATGTTTATGATCTTCAAAACCTGGTGGTTGACACACATAAACCTCTTCTTTTTTTTACCATATAAAAATGCACTTTTGACATCCATTTGAAAAACTTTAAGGTTATGAAAAGCAGCATAAGCTAAAAACAATCTAATTGCCTCCAGTCTGGCTACAGGGGCAAAGGTTTCATCATAATCAATACCTTCTTCTTGTGAAAACCCCTGTACAACCAGTCTGGCCTTGTTCTTGACAATTTGGCCTTTTTCATCAGTTTTATTCCTAAACACCCATTTAGTGCCTATTGCACACTTACCTTGGGGTAGAGGAACCAGTTCCCACACTTGCTGTTTTTGAAATTGAAGAAGCTCAAGCTGCATGGCTTCAACCCATCCATTGTCCCTTAATGCCACATGATAATTCTTTGGCTCTTGCTGACTGATGAAGAGAGCATAGAGACAGAATTGGACAATTGACTTCTTGTTGAAACACCAGCATTAATGTCACCAATGATTGGGACATGGGATGATTCTTCAATTCTTGATATTCAATAATATCTGTGCAAGTGTTTGTAGGAGATTCAGCAGCAACAGATGTTGATTCAGACTCTTGAAACCTAGACTGAGATGGCAGTTCAAATGAAGTAGAGGATTCAGAGATTTCATCAGCATTTGTTGTGGATGGAGCTGCTGAGGCTACAGGAACATCAAGTGTAGTAGAAACAGGCAGATGATCACTACAACTTGCATTTGTACCATCAGATGGAGAGGATGGAACTTCAGAAACAACAACAGGTGGAGGCTGATATGGAACATATTGCAGTATGTCCAAGTCAAACAACTCAACAGGGTTTTGAGGAATCTTGTCTTTTGGAGATTCATTAAACTTGACATGCAAAGTTTCTTCTTCACAATCTTTGTTCTGCAATTGAAAACTCTGTATGCCTTGCAAGTAGATGAATACCCAACAAAATACCCTGCATCCACCTTGGATTCAAACTTCTGAAGTGGATTCTTTGTGTTAAGAATATAACAGGGACACCCAAATGCTCTAAAGAATGAAATCAAAGGGGCCAGATGATGTAATAACTCATAAGGAGTCTTCATCAACCTCTGATTCACTAATACTCTATTCTGAACATAGCAAGCTGTGTTGACAGCTTCAGCCCAAAAGGTTAGTGGCAAACCTGAGTCAGCCAACATTGTCCTTGCGGCTTCAATAAGGGTCCTGTTCTTTCTCTCCACCACTCCATTTTGCTCAGGAGTTCTTTGAATACTATATTGTCTTTTGATTCCCTTAGACAAATAGAATTCATCAAGAGTGTGATTCCTAAACTCTGTCCCATTATCACTTCTCACACATTTGACTGGAAGTGAATGCTGCTTTTCCACATGCAACACAAAAATAAATGATACTTTGAGCAGCCTCATCCTTGGAATGCAAGAAGAAAGTCCATACATATCTGGAATAATCATCCACAATTACCAGACAGTACTTTTTCTTTGCCATACTCATTACTCTCACAGGACCAAAGAGATCCATATGCAGTAATTGCAAGCAGGCAGTGGACTTGGGTTCTTCTATAGGAGGGAATGAAGCTTTGTGTTGCTTTCCTTTTAAGCAAGCTGGACAGTTATCATCACACTTGAACTCCTTCAATGGCAAACCTCTCACTAAACCATGATGAATGAGCTGATTCATGTTCTTAAGATTCACATGACCAAGCCTTCTATGCCATAGTTCAGATTCTTGAGGAGAGGCTTTGGAAACAGACATGGATGGCCTTTAAGATCAATTTTCTTTGATAGATCTAAAGCATATACTCTTCCAATCCTGTTGGCCTTCAGGAGAGTATATTCATCCAATATCTTGTCAATCTTGTGCAAAACTTTGGAAGACAGAATCCTACAGTTTTGACTTGTGAAAAGTGCAACATGCCCTTTATCACACATTTGACTGACACTCAAAGATTGTACTTGAGGTTCTCCACATGGTTAACATCATCAAATCTTATCTCCCCATTTGAGACAAAACCTTTCCCAATGATGTAACCCTTGGCATCATTTCCAAAAGAAACAAATCCCTTCTTCCTTTGAGAATAGTCATGAAGAAGAGAGCTGCTCCCTGTCATATGCATGGATCCTCCACTGTCTACATACCAGATGCTTCTTTGGCATGCTGAAGAACCCTGCATTTTCATAAACATTAGTTAGCCTTTGAGACCCAAACCTTTTTGGTTTTGGGTCTGTTTTCATCAACAGATGTTAAACTAACAGATTGTGCATGATTAACAGCCTTTGAAGATGTAGATGGTGCTGAAAAGGATTCCTTGGATTTTGGCTTAGGTGTCCTTTTCAGTGGTTTAATCACAGAAACATCTAATTGGTTAACTCTCCCCAATAGATGTTGAACCATCATCACAAGTTGTGTCTGATTGGTTGTCAGAGTTTTCAACTCAGTTGACACATCAGTACTTGTTGATGATTTGTTCTTGTGATTCACTACATTCTTCTTTTGAAAAGACACAGACTTAGTCTGAGTTTTTAATATTCCCTGAGGAATATTTGCAGCTGTTGTTTGACAAACCCTTCCTTCTTTGTGACTTTTTGAAAAATTTGGTTTATCAGATTGAGATGATTGAGGTACAAACTTGGTTTGAAATTCATTTTTCATTTTATGCATTTCTTCTTAATGACTTTCTCTTTGTTGAATTTTAAACCCTTGTTATACCAGCATTCATCAGTAAGATGATTAAAACCACATATTTCACATGGCTTTCTTTTCATCTTTTCTTGATCAACTGCTGAACTGTGATGAAAACTACTGAAGATTTGTTCTTCAGTACTTTCTTCCTTTCAGTACTTTTGGAAGTACTGAAGGATTTTCAACAACTGAAGATTTGTTCTTCAGAAGTTTTCTATCAGTACTTTTGAGAATCCTGATAGATTTTTCAGCAGTTGTCAAGGAATGCTTGTTTTCCTCTGATTTGAAATGCTCTTCAGGTGTTGTGTTTTGCCCTTCAGTACTTTGAGTACCTTGTGGAACAACACCTGAATTTCTCAGTCTCTTCTTGATCAAGTGTTTCGAAGCAGTGGGACCATCAGTAATTTGATTAGCTGAGGTACTCACACTATCTTCATCCTCAGATTTTGAATTATCATTTGAGGATGAAACACCTGATGATGTGGTTTGGGAATGACAGTCATCCTCAGATTTTACTTCTAACTTGGGAGTAAAATCTGTGGGAGGTATGGTATGATTATACCCAATCCCAAACTTCACATTAGAAGCAGTTTGCTTACTGAGAAGCATTTCAAATCCCTTGCATGATGTTACCCAGCGTTCACAATCAACTTGGGTAGCTGCAAGTGTTTCTTTGAGATTCTTGTGATTTTCCAGAATGACCTCTACCTTTGCTTTTTCATCAGTGATTTGACACTTAGTTTATAAATCTCCTCATCCTTCTCTTTTAAAACAGACTCAAACTCAGCTTTTCTTTTGGAAATTGCTTTTTCTAGGTCAAGGTTTTGATTAATTAAAGCTACATTTGCTTCCCTAATAGAAACAAAAGCAGCTATGCATGACTCAGAACATAACTTGGCCTTAGCCTCAGAAGATACCTGTGGTACCTGTGATGATGAAGAGTTTTCATCAGTAGATTCCAGGGCCATTAAAGCAAGGTTTCCAAAAGGGTTTTCACCACCATGTTGACCAGCACCAGCAAATTGTTCAGAATAACCAGAGACATCATCTGGTAAGCTGCTCCAGTCAACAACCTCAGGGGTGAAAAAGCTCTGATGAGATTGAGATTGAGATTGTTGATTTGTTTGAGATGGTTGAGGATCAGGTAGAGCATGTGGTTGTTGAGCCATGGGTACAGAACTTGACCAGACTGAGGCATGTAAAAACATGGATAAGGATATGGCATTGGACTTTGAGGACAAAGTATGCAGGAGATGATTGATGTTGTGAATGATGATCAGAACTGGTAGAATGTTGCCCTTTGGATTGTGAGCTATTGCTTGGAAAAGTCACAAAGGGTGCAGATGAGTTAGATCCAGATGATCTACACTCTCTAGCAAAATGTCCAAGTCTATGGCACTTGTGACATCTCAACTTACTCTTGTCAAAACCAACCTTGGTTTTGCCAGAGAGACCAGGGAATTTTCTACCTGTTCTTTTGTAAAACTTTTGAGATCTGATATTGATCAATGCCATTTGGCTCAGAATATCCATCTCTTCCAGATCATCATCAGCAATTCCTTTCAAATCATCCATCATAAAACACAAATTATCAACATTAAAACCTGAGTTTCCCTCAACTCCAACAAAAGCATGATTTCCACTGTTTGAAGAGAAATCAATATGCTCATCATATGAACTTTCAGATGAAGCATATTCAGACTCATGACCAACCAGAGCAGTGTTACCTGGTACAAAGTCATCAGTGAGCTTTCCAGATGAAGATAGTTTCCTTTTCTGTTCTATCTCTCTCTCTCAAATGTTAAGAGTTTCCCATGAAGTTGGGTGAGAGATAGAGTATCCAGATTTGCACTAGAGCGTAGGACAATGGTGTAAGTGTCCCATCTCTCAGGCAGGGATCTGAGGAATCTGTTATTCATCTGGCTGTTTGTGTATTCATGTTGAACCATTTTTAGCTCAGAGATCAAACATGAAAACCGCTCAAACTGTTGAGTCAATGTCTCACCCTTCCTATGAGAGAATGTCTCATATTGCTGGGCAAGGATTTCTCTGTTGTTTGCTAAGACCTCATCAGTTCCTCCAAATTGTTCCTTCAGAGCAACCCAGAGATCATAAGCAGTTTCATGATGCATAAGCCCAGAATAGATTTCATTAGGCAGTGCCATGGCCAGAATTCCATGGGCTTTAGCATCAATCTCAAACAGCTTTAAATCCTCATCAGAATATTGTTCCTTCTTCTTAGGAACCATCTCATTGGTTTCAGGATTACTCACCATAGGCTTGTATGGTCCATGAACCACAGACTTCCAACAACCTGAACTGTTAACAGACAGGTGATGGAGCATTCTGCGTTGCCATATGTTATACTCACTCCTAACAAGCATAGGAGGCTTAGTTGAGGAGCCAGTATTGTGAGGATCATTGATTGAAGTAGTCATTTTCACCAATTCAATCAAACTCAACGAGATTAAAATCAGTCTAGTTTAAAACTCAACAACACAATTAGAATACACAATTAGAATCTCAATTAATTAACGGGAGCGACAGAAAATCAACCTCTATAATCAATTCTTGCAAAAATGCTAATTCGATCAAACTTAGCTATCAAAAGAGCAGTTTCAATGATCAATTGTTAGATCGATCAATGATTAACCTGCTCTGATACCATTTGATAGGATCGGATCAATTAGATTTGAATTTTTGCAGCGGAATATAACAAAATAAGATCGAATTCAAGCAAGAAAATGATGAATATGTAAACACTCAATGACGATTATAGAGAGAATATTTCTGTTAAAGGAATGTTTTCATTCACGCGTAATGCTTCGGTTAAAATACAACTAGGTCAACATCCCTTATATAGAGGAATGTGACGTCTGCTGATGTCACTTGATAGTGACATCTAACAGAATTATACAAACAACTGAAACAATGCAAACTACTGAAATGTTCTCAACAACTGATCACATCTCAGAGAATGCCAAGTACAAGAACATAAATCTACTGACCTACAACTACTGAAACAATAAACTTCTGAAAGGAAAATTACAAGTACTGAAAAGGAAAAATCATCACAACTACTGAAGTTAATAACTTCAGCTGTTGTGACAACTACTGATCACTCTGGTCTTCAGTCTTTGTCTTCAGTACTTCACTTTCAGACTTTGTCTTCAGTTCTTTACTTTCAGACATTGTCTTCAGACCTTTGTAATCAGCTGATGTCTTCAGCTGTTGTGATCTTCTTCAGCAGTTGTAAGGACTGTGGGACTTAGAGGTTTTTCTGATCAGGCTCATTGGTTCTTTTGGTCCAACAATTACATTTATTAATGCTACTAATATTACTTTTACTTATTACATTTATTTTAAAGTTTAGGTATTAATTTTTGTTAAGATTTTCATTTATGCAGACATCATTGGTCATTAATTATGATTCGTCATGATCTCGAAGATCACAAATGCTATGGATTTATTATCGACTCAACTAGAAAAGGAAAAAGTTCTTCGTGTTATGTCATTACGAAGCTATTCGAACAAGTTACGGGAAAGAATATTTCGTGGCAAATGGTTAAGGTATGTTTTTTCTCCTTTTGCACTATTTATTTATTTTTTATTTTAATTACTTAATAGTTAATTCATTGTATATCGTGTCATCAACAAGTTGAAACATGGAAATGTGGATATTATGTAATGAAGGCCATGTATGATTTTGTGATTATTTGCAAAGAACATATTGTAAGTATTTTATATGTATATTTTTTTATTAAAAACTTAATATGTATTATAATTATATATATATATATATATATTATATATATATAATGTTATGTATGTATATTATATGTTATGTAGTATATCTCTATATCTATATCATATATATCTATCTATCTCTCTGTATGTATATGTATATGTATATGTATGTATGTATGTTATATATATATATATATATATATATATATATATGTATATTATATGTGCATGCGTGCACACACGTGTTGAATTGTAATCTAACTTTTATTTATTTACTCTTTTAGATGATGCATGATATGAGGCCTCTTCGTCAACATGAAATTGACTCGTTTGTTGAAGCTACATTAGAGAATTATATGCTATTGATTAAGGATTGATAATTGGCAAAGTAGTTTTTATGTTTAAGCTTTTTGGTTTTTATTTAGTGATATATGTATTCGAATTCTTCACCTGACAATTTTTTATTTGCTTTATTGTAGTTCCAAAAGCACATGGAAGTTTTTTTGGGTTTTGTAAGTGTGTTTTAGGTACCGTCTACGTAAGTTGATTTTGGTGTTATCTTAGAAGCACTTTGATTATGATGGTCTAACAAGGTATACTTCATTGATTCCAAGTTTTCAATCATATTTGCTTCTTTAATTCTAATAGTATCTCATATGGTGAACAGCGAGACTTTTTATTATTTTGACTAGAGCTTTAAGCTTTAAGATGCTTAGATATTTATAGGTATATATAAATATTTATTCTATTTGCATGTTTATTAGAATTTCTGCCATCAAGAGACAAATTTGAGATCTTTTTGTTGCAGTGTTTAATGGTCAATTGATTATCAAGATACTAGAGAGCAATTGTTTTCATGAATTAGGTATTTAAAATTTTCATTGATTCTTGCATTAGTTGTATACTGATATTCTTGAATCTTTAAAATTGTTAAGATGATAAATATTATACTTTGCAGGGCAAGAACCAAAATGGAAGTGTGAAACAAGAACCAAAATGGAAGTGTGAACCAAAATGGAACTGTTGAAAGTGATACATGATATCTTTGATATTAATATTGATGTAATTTACATTATCCATTTGCAAATATGCATTAATTGTACTAGTTTATGAAAACATTTTCACGTTTGTAAATTTATAAATACTTGTACTACTGGCATTTAAACAAGCATTTGAATATTTGTAAATATTTGAATATTTGTATATTTTTTGTTTTGTTTTTAAATTAAAAAATACAAAGCAATAAATAGAAACAAATAATATATAAAAAACGATGTAAAAGAGAATAAAAAATCGGTGTATATATTATTCCTTAGGAGCGAATTGAAAAAGGGAAAAAGAAAAGTAAAAACACGCTATAAAATGTATATTTGGCAAGTGTTGTAAAAACATTATTAAATCAGTTTACAAAATATTACTAATTTTACACAAAATATTATTAATTTTACAGGGCCTTATCTTTACGTTATAAAAGAATTTTAAAAATTCAATTTAAAAAATATTATTAATTTTACAGCGCATTACCTTTACGCCGTAAAAAGATATTTTATTTTACACAGCGTATAGTTTTACAGCGCTTTACTAAATGTTGTATATGCTATGTATAAACGTTGTAAAAGATTACTTTTATGTACTAGTGATATATATATATATATATATATATATATATATATATATATATATATATATATATATAATATATATATATAGATATATATATATATATATATACACACATACATACATATATTATATATCTCTATAATATATATATACTATATATATATCTATCTCTATATATATATATATATATATATATATATATATATATACATATACATATATATATATACACACTAGATTGCTCTCTCTCTTATTTGTAATCTCTTAAACATAATAAGAAGATGAAGAATGTTATAGGTCTTTGTTTGTTCTTTATGGCATCATATTCCGGTATCTTTCACCAGTTGTAACACCCGCAAATTTCCTTTGAAGCCGACGAAAGAAGAAAAAGAAATAAAATCCAAAGTCGAGGGATCAAACTCGCCAACGAGAGAAACTTGATGAGTGGGAATATAAAAGGGGGGAGACACCCTAACCCTTCTCATTTTTCAGCCATCAAGAAGAGAAGAGAGAAAGAAGAGAAAAGAGGAAAAGTGTTGGCTCGGGTTCGCACGATTGAGGGTTGATTCGTGCGTATGGAGGTTGAGTCATGCGTCTGGTCCTGTCGTGCGACTGTAGTTGTTGTGTGTGATTTCCTTCTTGTGCGTGGTGTGGGTAAGACGTGTGATGTTGAGGTAACATTAACACAGTTGCCATTGTTCGGCCACAAAGATTAAAGTCAACGCTAAAAAGGCCACAAATACTATTCAAAACAAATCAAACTAACGTTTTACAATTATCAACCGACTTATAACTACTGACACTTATCTAATACTTCTTCAATAACAATGAAACTTTTACTCAAATATCATCAGCAATGGCGACAATGTCTAGTACCTGGATCTACATAAGGTCTAGTAGGTGTGTCTGTTTGTGTGAGTTACACGCGACCCAGCCGATACAACCTGAACCGACCGATCATTATTATGCGATTATTTCATATCATTAATGCTTAACAATAACTGTCAATAGGTGTTTGACCGTTCATTTGCATACAACATTGGGATACATTGATCTTACATACTTACCACTTAACAAGTGAGTTTCGTGGCCCCTTTTTACGCTTATACAATATTTCAATCATTTACAACTTGGGGGAAAAATATGCTCACCCACTTTCAATGCTGTACAACTTACTTACATTTTACATACAAGGAATCAACGTGATACTGTTTTACAAGTACTTATCTGATACATGCTTGGGTCTGCTGTGTGGTTCTATCTTTGCAACTATTTAATTCCAGTGTGGGAACCGACGGTTAGGTATTGGTAGTACTACTGGGTTGACACCCCCACCCTTGTTCGATGGTATACTAGTTGGTACCATCAGTGGCCAGGAACGGGCCCTTGGGTGAATATATGACGACAATATCTTTGTGTACGTCGCTAGATTTGGTTGCAAAGCTCATTGTCATGTGATTTTACTTGTTTATATAACTGTATTCACAGTATTCCACATCGCTTATTACTATACAACATCACTTACTTACTTACTTATTTATTACTTAAACCTGCGAGCTCACCAACAATTATGTTGACCGTTTTGAGCATATCTTTTCAGGTGATCATGCAAACTGAGGAAATCTAGGTGTGCTGCCTTAGTGGAGACCCTAGGATGCGTTTTTGGGACTCAACATGTTTTGGCAAACAATTATTTTGAACAATGTTGTAGTCTGTGTAAACAATTACAATCTTTTGTCACTTGTTCCCGGGTTGTGAGAATTCATATTACAATTTCATCTTTATGTGATTATGTGAATCGCTTATCATGTTTATGCTTATGGCTATGTTGTCGTGAATATTGACTAAACACGACACAAGTCCCCTTGTTGTCGGGTGTCGTCCTGACACGCTTGTCATCATTTATTATATTGCATCTCTATCGCTTACCATGTGTTATGACGATCCCGATCTCGTTACATCCCCGTGTTTCCGCTTTTAGCGGGGGTGTAACAGATTGGTATCAGAGCCATTGGTTATAGAGAATTAGGCAATACGCTTGACCTAGACTATAACCTAGGAACCTTCATGTAGATTTGCATGCTAGGATCTGTATGCATATTATATCTCGTGTATGTGTTCCTCCTTGCTTGATTCGTTCATTTATCTGTTATGTGATCTTTCACCCTATGAGAGAGCCCTTGTGCTCACTCTTTTATGGGATGCTTCTATTGGATCTTCCGTTCCGTTCCCTCTGCGCGCCGATTTGGTTTATCAAAATCCGGGTATTAAACCCGAAGAGATCTTCACAGATCATGCTATTGCGATTGACCTTGGACATTGAGATTAACCCTGAGGAGGTTATGTCCGAAACCTCGAAAGAGGAGGAAATAGACAACCTCCGCTAGACTAAACGTGATTATATACATGGATTTACAATTGATATGATGGACTATTGTTGAGACATTACCAATTCATGGTGTGAGAACTACACGAATTGCATGCGATGTGTGATGACAATAAGTGTGATATTAACTTGGAATACTGGACTTGATGAGTGTTATGGATAATACACTTTGAAATGATTTAAGCTTACGTGTTTACTATTTCTATGATTAGAAAATGCCGCCTCGAAGAGTTACCCGCAACAATAGTGGCGGGAGTGAAGCCCCAAGGGGCAGGGGCAGAGGCAGAGGCAGAACACCAAGGACAAATGATGGTCCTGCCAGTAACAATCAGGAAACAGGAAACTCTGACATGGCAGCTCTGATCGCTCAACAGTTGGCCGCACTGATTCCTACTATCGTGGTCCAAGTGAGCGGCGCACTCCAGCAACACCACCCTCACGGGGATGGTGGCAATGATAATGGAGATAATGGAGAAAGAGCCCACGGGGGGATCGAAACTGAGGTGGGAAATGGAAACCCAACCAGAAACGAAAGCAACCAGGAGACCGGAAATGGTGGTACAGCCGGTATTGAGACTGGGGTTGTTAATGCCAGACGGGGGTGTTCATACAAAGAGTTTGTGGCTTGAAAACCAAGGGAACTCGATGGGAAAGGTGGGGCGATAGCCCTAACCAGGTGGCTGGAAAAGATGGAGGCAGTAATTGACATCAGTGAGTGCCTCGACAGCCAGAGAATCAAGTATGCCACGTGTTCACTGCAGGGCAAGGCCCTAACCTGGTGGAACACCCAGGTTCAAGCTAGAGGAAGAGAATCTGCGATGCAGATGTCATGGGATGAGTTTAAAGCCTTGATCACCGAGGAATACTGCCCCCTCAAAGAGATGCA
This sequence comes from Flaveria ramosissima, assembly GCA_025215565.1. Lineage (NCBI taxonomy): Eukaryota > Viridiplantae > Streptophyta > Magnoliopsida > Asterales > Asteraceae > Flaveria > Flaveria ramosissima. The sequence goes on from CM046034.1 coordinate 1,483,171, forward strand.
GAAATTGGAGCATGAGTTCTGGAATCATGCTATGGTGGGGGCCGGGCATGCAGCTTATACGGATCGTTTTCACGAGTTGGCAAGATTGGTTACGCATCTGGTCACGCCGGAATCAAAGAGAATCGAGAGGTACATTTGGGGACTTGCGCCTCAAATTAGGGCAATGGTTACAACAGCTGCTCCTCGTACTATTCAGAGCGCAATTCTGAAGGCTGGCGCTTTGACTGATGAAATGGTGAGAACAGGGGTTCTGGGCAGAGGAGCAGAAAAGAGAAAGGATATTGGGGAAACGAGCTGGTCGAGTGTCGGGAAGTTTGATAAGAGGGCCAAGACGACCAGGAATTTTGTGGCCGTGTCTCAGGCCAAGAGAGAGTATGTGGGGCCGCACCCCAAATGTGACAGGTGCAACTATCATCATCCCCCAGGAACGCAGTGCCAGGTGTGCGCGAATTGTAGACGCCCGGGGCATTTGGCGAGAGACTGTAGAACTGCGCCGAATCTTGTGGCACCCGTCAATGCGGTTAACCCCGCCGGGAATGCAAGGCCTTGTTATGAGTGTGGAAGCCCCGATCATTACAGAAACATGTGCCCCAGGCTGAATCGGGCACTGGGTCAGCAAGGAAACAGCCAGCAGCAGGTGATGGCTATAGCTGGGAATCAAGGCCCGACTACTCAGGGGAATGCAGCTCGGGGACGTGCATTGGTCATTGGAGCCAACGATGTAACATCTTGAATTTTTGTTAACTGAGAATTAATTTTGATTAATCTTGTAAGGACCATTGTTATCATTTATGGAATTTGTGATTTATTTATGTTTGATTCTTGGTTTTCATTAATTAATTCTTTTATTTAAAAGATAATAACTTAAACTATTAAATTGAACATAATAACATTTCTAATAGATTATAAAATAAATAACAATCATAATAACTATGATAATATGAATAATAATAATAATAGGAGTAACAAGTCATAAATAATTGATAAGTTTAAAAATGGTTAAATCTTAAAGTTAAATTAAGTCCAGGGGGCTTAATTGTAAATCTAAAAACTTAGGCTATGAAGTTTTGTGCATAAAATGTTAATACTAAAGACCACAGGGACTAAATGTGTAAAAGTTGAGAACCCAAACCAACCCTCCCACATGTACCCGTGATTCCGGCCAAATTTCCGGCCACTCTTCGGCCACCAATTTTTGATCGATTCGTGATCCCAATCGTCCCAAACCATTCGTGTACGCGATTCGAACTTGATTACCCACCGTAATTGTGTTCAAACACCGGTTACAAAGCCTTTGTCATTCGATGTAACCGAAGCTTTAATTCGTACACGTTTAAGCATTAAATCATAATAATAATCGAATTAACTTAACATGAACCATCTATAATCTATCACTAATCGACTACCACTTTCAATTGCACTTGAAACAAACAAAAACATAGAATACGAGAGTCCTCTCCCATTCGCGACTTACCACAATTCGAACACCATCTTCAACGGTTCTAAACTCGAAATTTATAGAGGGCTTTTCGTCTTAGAGTCCATTAGACACTATCTGTGCAGCGGATTGAACTATAGTCGTCGTATGAACAACAATCGAGCTTCACAGCAGTCGCGGTTTGTTCTTCGAGTCGAATCAGTGATGTTATACAACTTTCGGGTAATTAAACTTACATATATATTCGTTTTGACTTGATGAATGAAAGCCCTATGAATTTAAGCTTTAACTATAATGAATTGATCTCCAATTTGGCACAAATCGAAACTAGGGTTCTTGTTATTTGGGGGGAAATCCTTGGAATTTTGTTTAAATTTAATGCAAACCGATGATAACCGCGGTTGTATGCCTTGGTTCACCAGTTCCATGTCTATCTCCCAACTTTGAGGTCCCGGGTTCGACCCCGGGTAACCTCATTATTTTTTTAGGTGTTTTTCAGCCTATACAAATTATATAAAAATTTCTAAAAATTCTAAAAAATCTATTTTATACATTCTAGTTATTTTAAAGGCTAACCAGTTAATTTCTGAAAATTTATTTTTTTATAATAACCTAACATGTTATTTTATCTTGTTAAAACAAAGAATATAATTAGTTAAATATCTTGTTAAATAGAATTTAAATGTTGTTTATCTTGTAAAAACATTATATGTTCAAACATACAATTGGATATTTTTTTTTGGTTTTAGTTTATTTTAATAAATAATAAAACATTGATCCAAGTGCTTTTCTTTAAATAAAAAAAGAGCTTAATTATTTTTCTATGATCATTTAACTTTTATATATTTAAATGGCTTCATTTAAAATAATTGAATAATTATTTACATGAATATGGACTTGATACAATAATTTAAAAATCATTTTGAATACTAATGAGCACAATAGTATGTTTATTCTTTAAAGGTTTACTTTTATAATTGTGATAATGATATATTATTCTTAGAAAACTATAAAGAATTAATTACATATTGAACTCCAACTTTGTTATGTTTAAATTCATTTCTAAAATATAAACCTATATAATTCCTGCTAATGGAATGAAAATGTAAATAACTACATTATAAACTTATTGCTTAGCAAAAACCTTAAAAATATTAACACTCTAATTCTTGTGAACGTTAATCGTTTTGTTAACCTTAATCTTTATCTTGTAAATTATATATTTAGGTGCTTGTAATGGATACTTTGGATTTATCTTTTCGATCTTACTTTAATCTTTTACATCATCTTGTAATGCCTATATCCATGTGAGTATTTCCATACCCCTTTTTGCTTATTTTCACACTTTGGGGTGAAACATATTAACTTATTATCATTGCACTTGTAAACTTATTTGAGACTTGTAATCTTTATGGCAATTCATCATGCAAAGTTGTGGTTAGTTGAACTTTTATGGTTACCATGTTATGGCGTTATATGTAACAATCATTACTATTGCTAGCCTAGAGCGAGTCATAGATCTATGGGCCAGACAAGCCTACTTTGGTTGATCCAAGTACACTTAGCTGATCGTATAGTCTTGTAAAAGTTTGAGACTTGTAAAACTTTGTCGAGGTTTGATTGTTGCTTGTTTCATAACATCCCTAATCACTTTATTCACTAACTTATGACTTGAATTGCCATCTTTTATATACTTATGTATTGAAAACTATGGAATGCTCACCAACATTTTTATGTTGACATTTTATTTTTAACATGTTTCAGGAATACCTCAAGTATGTGTTCTACTCTTTGAAGCTTATTACATCTAGGATTGGACCTAGAGATAAAATGGATGATTTATTTGTAGCATTTGTACATGATGTATTCTTTGTTGAAACCTTTGCTTGTAATGTTATTAATGAGACTTATGAATAATATATTTGGAATTAATAAATAGCGTTATGTGGCTGTGAACAATCGTAACCCTCACATCTCGACGTTTACGCCGTCAAGGTTGGGGTGTGACAAACGATGCTCGTCAAGACCCGAATGTTTTCACGGGTACGCACTTACTCAATCATCACTTCGCATCTATATTATTTGATACTGGAGCAAACAATATCTTTATATCTTCTTCTGAGTGGTGCAATGCTTGATTTGAGTCCTAGTAGGCTAGAAACTAGCTACTCTGTAGAGATGGCCAATGGTAGGGTTGTTCAGGCCGATGAGATTATTAGGAAGTGCTCTTTAACATTGGAGGACCATGCCTTCGATATTGACTTGATACCTTTCGAGCTAGGAAGTTTTGATGTGATTGTGGGTATGGATTGGTTGTTGCAAAACGGAGCAGAGATTGTCTGTCGGGACAAAGTAGTACGAATCCCTATGCCAAACGGGAAGTACTCAAGATTCAAGGAGAACGACCGGGAAGGAACTTAAAGCTTATTTCCTGCATGAAAGCACGCCGAAGTTTACAAAAGCAGTGCTACGCTTTTCTGGCTCATGTGGTTGAAAAGAAGGACGAAGGGAGGAAACTAGTAGATATTCCAGTGGTACGGGACTACCCAGATGTATTTCCTGATGACTTGTCTGGTTTGCCTCCTCCACGACAGGTGGAATTTCGTATAGAGTTGGTTCCTGGAGCTACACCGGTAGCGAAGACGCCCTATCGGTTAGCTCCATCCGAGATGCAAGAATTATCTAGTCAGTTACAAGAGCTACTGGAGAAGAGTTTTATTCGATCGAGTCATTCACCGTGGGGAGCACCGGTACTATTCGTCAAAAAGAAGGATGGATCGTTCCGCATGTGCATCGATTACCGTGAGTTGAACAAGTTAACCGTGAAGAATCGATATCCTCTCCCCAGGATCGACGATTTGTTTGACCAGATACAAGGAGCTTCGTATTTCTCAAAGATCGATCTTCGTTCTGGATATCAGCAGCTAAGAGTTTTCGAGGACGACATACCGAAGACAGCGTTTAGGACTCGTTATGGGCACTATGAGTTCTTGGTCATGTCGTTCGGGCTGACTAACGCACCTGTTGTGTTTATGGATCTAATGAATCGGGTGTGCAAACCTTACTTGGATAAGTTCATGATCGTGTTCATAGACGATATACTTATCTACTCCCGATCAAAAGAGGATCACGAAGAACACCTTCGGGCAATTCTGGAGCTGCTACGGGAAGAGAAACTTTTCGCCAAATTTTCGATGTGTGAATTTTGGTTGCGGGAAGTGAAGTTTTTGGGTCATGTGGTTAACGAGGACGGGATTCATGTAGATCCCGGCAAGATCGAAGCGGTGAAAAAATGGGATACGCCCCAGACACCATCAGAGATACGGCAATTTTTAGGATTGGCCGGTTACTATTGTCGCTTCATCGCAAATTTTTCAAAGATCGTGCAGCCATTAACCCTGCTTACTCAGAAAGACAAGAAGTTTGATTGAGGACATGCACAAGAACAAGCGTTCCAAACGTTGAAAGAGAAGTTGTGTAATGCGCCTATACTGTCCCTCCCAGACGGAACTGATGATTTTGTGGTATACTGCGATGCGTCACATCAAGGATTGGGATGTGTGCTAATGCAGAAGGATAAGGTGATTGCCTACGCTTCGCGACAACTTAAAGTGCACGAAAAGAACTATACAACTCATGATCTTGAGTTGGGCACGGTAGTATTTGCACTCAAGATTTGGAGGCATTACCTGTATGGAACCAAATGCATCATCTTCACTGATCATAAGAGCCTACAACATATTCTGGATCAGAAGGAACTTAATATGCGCCAACGACGTTGGGTAGAGCTTCTTAGTGACTACGATTGTGAAATCCGGTATCTCCGGGGAAAGCTAACATGGTGGCTGATGCCTTAAGCCGTAAGGAACGTGTGAAACCACTGCGTGCTCGAGCGTTGGGATTGACCATTCAAACGAACTTGAAAGCTCGGATCCAAATTGCACAAAGTGAGGCATTGAAAGAAGAAAACCTTGCGGGAGAAGAATTCCGAGGGTTAGATAAACAGATGATTTGCAAGGATGAATGTATACAGTATTTCATGGATCGCATATTGGTACCCAGATGGGGAGGTGTTCGAACATTAGTCATGGATGAAGCCCACAAGACGCGATATTCTATTCATCCTGGTGCAGACAAGATGTATCACGAACTCAAGGATCTGTACTGGTGGCCAGGCATGAAGAAAGACATTGCCTTATACGTCAGCAGATGCTTGACGTGTTCGAAAGTTAAAGCTGAACATCAGAAACCATCGGGATTATTACAGCAACCTGAAATTCCTGAGTGGAAATGGGAGAATATAGCTATGGATTTCATTACCAAACTCCCTAGAACAAGCAGCTGTCATGACTCGATATGGCTCATTGTAGATCAAATGACGAAATCAGCACACTTCTTGCCTATCCGAGAAGACTACAAAATGGATAAGCTGGCGAGATTGTACATCAAAGAGGTCGTGACACGGCACGGGGTGCCGGTGTCAATCATATCGGACCGTGATAGCCGATTTACTTCACGATTTTGGCAGACATTACAAAAAGCGATGGGCACACGATTAGATATAAGTACCGCCTATCACCCTCAGACAGATGGCCAAAGTGAACGAACTATATAGACGCTAGAAGACATGTTGAGAGCGTGTGTAATCGATTTTGGTGGTAGTTAGGATGCTCATCTACCGTTGATCGAGTTCTCTTACAACAACAGCTACCATACAAACATTGGGTGTGCTCCGTTCGAAGCGTTGTATGGAAGGAAATGCAGATCTCCCGTTTGTTGGGCCGAGATTGGTGAAAGTCAGCTAACAGGCCCAGAGATCATTCAAGAAACAACTTACAAGATCTTTCAAATCAAAGACCGACTAAAAGCTGTAAGAGATCGCCAAAAGAGGTATGCCGACAACCGTCGGAAGCCTCTAGAATTCAACGTTGGGGATCGAGTCTTACTTAAAGTCTCCCCTTGGAAAGGAGTCGTTTGATTTGGAAAGAAAGGGAAGTTAGCCCCAAGATACATTGGACCATTCGAGATTACAGAAAGAATCGGTCCAGTGGCTTATCGATTAAGGTTGCCACAAGAACTCAGTAGTGTGCATGATACTTTTCACGTGTCAAACCTCAAGAAGTGTTTGGCCGACGAATTCCTTCACGTGCCAATTGGGGAAATCAAAATTGACGAAAAGCTTCATTTTGTTGAGGAACCCATTGAGATCATGGATAGAAAGGTCAAGCAACTGAAGCGTAGTAGAATACCTATTGTTCGCGTAAGGTGGAATTCAAAGCGAGGGCCAGAGTTTACTTGGGAACGAGAAGATCAGATGAAACTCAAATATCCACATCTATTCGTGGATGACACTCTTGGACCTAACTCCAGCTGAATTTCGGGACGAAATTCTCTCAACTGGGGGATACTGAGATATCCGTCACCTTAAGGTCCGTCATTTTACGTGATTTTCCGTTAACTATTCTTTGATCAATCATTCCTCATCTTTATTAACTCCTTATGTGGATATCACGCTTGCTTTATCATCGTTGTGCTTGTGCTTTCATTGCGAATGTGTTATCTTTAAAAACTATTTAAAACTTTCAACATCGTAACCGCCAAATACATCATTTTTATATAAAAAATAATGTCACCAATAAAACCATTTTTAAGCTATTAATATCATTAAATGCATTTTTATAATTAATATAACTAACCTAATAAAGTCGTTTTTCAACCGAAACAAATTTGGGAAACTCGGGGGTTAAGTGCAGGGACTAAGCTTGTCATTTTGCAAACTTGGGCTGGGTATATAAACCCATTTTCCAGCCCTAATTCATTCATCTTCATCTTCTTCATCTTCTTCACCCTCTCTACACCATCTTCTTCATTCTAGCACCAAATACGACCCGCTTGATCTCGTTTTCGTCGTCTAGACTTCATCTACAGCCTAGTCTACTCTATTCTAGCAGGTAGACGACTTTGGTTGTCCCTTTTCTTGCTTATTCACGGCTGTCCAAACTAGGGTTTCGGGTGTTCGGGTTCAACCCGAACACATGAGGTCGTGTGGGTGCGTGTGAGGTCTTTCTGCTTGTGTTCCTTGTTTGTGCATGTGTGTAGAGTGTTTCTGGAAGTCCTTGTTGTGTAAAACTCGTGTTTGGAGTAGCCGAAGGCTGCTCAGCCCGACCATAGTTGCGATTCTGCTGTCCAGGCGACTGGGTCTGTCATGCGATTGAGTCGTGCGACTGGGTGAGTCATGCGACTGAGCCATGCGTCTGAGTCAATCGTGCGACTGAGTTGTGCGACTGGGTATGTCGTGCGACTGAGTCGTGCGACTGTGTGTATGTGTGCGATTGAGTCATGCGAGCAAATGAATGTATGCGATTGTGCGTGTATCGCACGACTAGAGTCCAATCGCACGAATGAAGGTTCAATCGTACGAATGTAGCTGATTCACACGATTGAAGGTTGATTCGTGCGTATGGAGGTTGAGTCGTGCGATTGGGTGTTGTGTGGTACGACTGAATGCCAGTCAAAAGAATGAAGGCTCAATCGTACGAATGAAGCTGATTCGCACGATTGAGGGTTGATTCGTGCGTATGGAGGTTGAGTCGTGCGTCTTGTCCTGTCGTGCGTCTGTAGTTGTTGTGTGTGATTTCCTTCTTGTGCGTGGTGTGGGTAAGACATGTGATGTTGAGGTAATATTAACATAGTTGCCATTGTTCGGCCACAAAGATTAAAGTCAACGCTAAAAAGGCCACAAATACTATTCAAATCAAATCAAACTAACGTTTTACAATTATCAACCGACTTATAACTACTGAAACTTATCTAATACTTCTTCAATAACAATGAAACTTTTACTCAAATATCATCAGCAATGGCGACAATGTCTAGTACCTGGATCTACATAAGGTCTAGTACGTGTGTCTGTTTGTGTGAGTTACACGCGACCCAACCGATACAACCCGAACCGACCGATCATTATTATGCGCTTATTTCATATCATTAATGCTTAACAATAACTGTCAATAGGTGTTTGACCGTTCATTTGAATACAACATTGGGATACATTGATCTTACATACTTACCACTTAACAAGTGAGTTTCGTGGCCCCTTTTTACGCTTATACAATATTTCAATCATTTACAACTTTGGGGAAAAGTATGCTCACCCACTTTCAATGATGTACAACTTACTTACATTTTACATACAAGGAATCAACGTGATACTGTTTTACAAGTACTTATCTGATACATGCTTGGGTCTGCTGTGTGGTTCTATCTTTGCAACTATTTAATTCCAGTGTGAGAACCGACGGTTAGGTATTGGTAGTACTCTTGGGTTGACACCCCCACCCTTGTTCGATGGTATACTAGTTGGTACCATTAGTGGCCAGGAACGCGCCCTTGGGTGAATATATGCCGACAATATCTTTGTGTACGTCGCTAGGTTTGGTTGCAAAGCTCATTGTCATGTGATTTTACTTGTTTATATAACTGTATTCACGGTATTCCACATCGCTTATTACTATACAGCATCACTTACTTACTTACTTATTTATTACTTAAACCTGCGAGCTCACCAACAATTATGTTGACAGTTTTGAGCATATCTTTTCAGGTGATCATGCAAACTGAGGAAATCTAGGTGTGCTGCCTTAGTGGAGACCCTAGGATGCATTTTTGGGACTAAACATGTTTTGGCAAACAATTATTTTGAACAATGTTGTAGTCTGTGTAAACAATTACAATCTTTTGTCACTTGTTCCCGGGTTGTGGGAATTCATATTACAATTTCATCTTTATGTGATTATGTGAATCTCTTATCATGTTTATGCTTATGGTTATGTTGTCGTGAATATAGACTAAACACGACACAAGTCCCCTTGTTATCGGGTGTCGTCATGACACGCTTGTCATCATTTATTATATTGCATCTCTATCGCTTACCATGTGTTATGACTATCACGATCTCGTTACATCCCCGTGTTTTCGCTTTTAGCGGGGGTGTGACAGGGGAGGTGTTATTCATGTGGTGAGGAAGGTCATAAGAGCAGGGACTGTAAGAAGCAAAGGGCTGAAGGTTTGGGAGTGAAGAAGATCGAAGGAAGCTAGGACGGACTTCGATGTTGTGTCGGGTATGTTCCTAGTAATTAGATCCTTAGCTTGTGTTATTTAATGCTGGCGTTAAGTAAAATTTTTATTCCTGCTGCTTTCTGTGCTAAATTGCCTGTTAGTGGTAAGAATATAGATACGCCATTCGTTATAGCCCGAAGAGTGGATTGTTTGGCGGACTACGGAGCGAACACTATGTGTTGCAAAAAGATGATACGGTTGACAGCGCCTGAGGGGATCACGGTGATGGTTTAAGGTGATTGAGTCATGACGATCCCGGATGTGATTTCGATAACAGTGGCGGGAAAGTGCATGAAGCGCGATATGGTGGAGTACGAGATTAATATGCCTTACTTGTTTACAAGTGAAGGACGAGCACCAAATGCCGTATAGAAAGTAATGAGGTGATCAAGGCCATGATCGAGAAGCTCGAAAGGATTAAAGCATTGATGAAGCTAGCCAAAGATAGATAAGAAGTCGTGTGTGGATAAACGACGTAGACCGATTGAACTCCAGGTGGGAGACTGGAAAAGAGATGAGACAGAATTGCTCGCGACGGTTTAAGGAATAACAGGTTTCGGGGACGAAATCTATATAAGGGGGTGGACTTGTAACACCCGGAAATTTCCTTTGAAGCCGATGAAAGAATAAAAAGAAATAAAGTCTAAAGTCGAGGGACCAAACTCGCCAACGAGAGAAACTTGATGAGTGGGAGTATAAAAGGGGGGAGACACCCCAACCCTTCTCATTTTTCAGCCATCAAGAAGAGAAGAGAGAAAGAAGAGAAAAGAGGAAAAGTGTTGGCTCCGGTTGGTTCGAGTAGCCAAAATCGTTGAGGAGCGAGCCAAATCGAAGCTCTACTCGTCGGGATCGTTAAGGTGAGTTCTAAGACCCCTCTTTTACTCGTTTTCAACTGATTTTGGGGCTGGAACACATCTGAAAACCCATTTTCGAGTTTTGGGTGAAAACCCGTTTTTATGCATGTGTGTATGTGTATGATGCGTTTGAGGCTTGATTTCTTGCTTGGTTATGCTTGAATGAGGTCGTGGTATGTTTCCCTAAGGTTTAGAATGGTTGATTTGAGCTTAAAAGAGGTTTGGAAGAGGTTGGAGGCCGAAAACCCGCGGTTGCAGTCGGGTTGAACTGCATTCTGCATCAGCTAGGGCTAGGCGACCGACTGGAGGGCGATTGGAGGCCATTCGGCCGATTGGCGTGCGACTGAGGTCCATGCGCACGATTGCCATGCGACTGAGGTCCGTACACATGATGGTCATGCGACTGAAGTTCATGTGCTTGGGAGTCATGCGATTGAAAGATTGTGCGACTGAGGTTCATTCACACGAAGAATATGCGACTGAAGTCCATGCGCCTGGAGGCCATGCGACTGAGGTTTATTCGCACGAAGGATATGAGACTGAAGTCCATGCGCCTGGAGGCCATGCGACTGAGGTTCATTCGCACGAAGGGTATGCGACTGAAGCCCATACGCCTGAAGTCATGAGACTGAAGGCCATACGCATGAAAGCTATGCGACTGAGAGTCCATACGCATAGATGTCCATTCGCCCATAGTCCATTCGCATATGGTCCATTCGCATAGATGCCCATTCTCCTAAGTGTTCAGTCGCCCTGAAGGCCATGCGACTGGAGGGTGTCCATACGCCCGAATAAGGTTTATGCGCCCAGGAGTTTTGAGGGACTTTGAGAGATGATGGTCGAGATGGATTTCCTCGATGATGTTATGGGCATGAACGGTATAAGATGACACATGATGATGAGCTAATGACGATGATGATGTTGATGATGATGATATGTATGACGTTATGTGTGATGTTGGGCATGTCGGTGCGTGTGATTCATAGTATGTATGATGTGTGTGATGGGATGTATGATTGATGCGTATGTATGATGATGCTGTATGTTTATGTTTATGTTATGTTCCTTATTATGTATGTATCTTTCCATGGCTTTGCATTGAACGTTAATGAATGAAATGAAAGTATTATGGAATGTAAAGTGGAAGATAAAGAAAAGAGGAACGTAATGAATGAATGCATGCATTAATGAATGAATGAAATCGTGAGAGGCTTGCAAGTGAAGCGTAGTGAAGTGTACGGCTCTAAATGCCTTAAGCTGAACCGCGTGAGGTTCAGCTAATCCTATAGTGTGCACGCAAGGGTTCCAGTCTTTGTGGCAGACCTTGGATGTAGTACCCATGTTGATGGGGGTGATGTACCCATTTCGATGGGGGTGTAGTACCCATGTTGATGGGGGTGATGTACCCATTTCGATGGGGGTGTAGTACCCATGTTGATGGGGGTGATGTACCCATTTCGATGGGGGTGTAGTACCCATGTTGATGGGGGTGAAATATGTGATGGTTACCCGAGTTACGTATAACTTCGGGGGTGTAGCATAAAGCCAAGCATATGCATGAGGTGAGCAACCCTGTTGTTGCAACAGACTCGTATAGCGTGCAATCGTTGAGATTGCCTATGAGGTGAGTGACTCTGTGTTGCAACAGACTCGATAGAGGTCCTTGTCGCGTACTCCGGTACTGTGTCAATCTTAGGACATGAGTCGGGGGTTTGTGTACAGACCCCGGCACAGTACCAATCTTCGGACATGAGTTGGGAGTATGGCGTGAGTTAATGAATGAGAAAGTTAATGATGAAAAGGACGAATGTATGAAATGAACGTTAACAAAATATTCTAATAATGTATGAAATGGGATCCTTGTCACTCGACCTCAGTAATCGTGGCTGAGTGCCACAAAGAGGGTAAAGGCTGGCAGGATCTAGAAAGAAGTGAAAGATAATAATGTATGATGAATGATGAATGTAGCGAACGTAATGATGAAGATAATAATGATATTATCTGTATGTACGTATGATGTGTGATCGCATGTATGTAATGAATGTTTTTATAAAGAAAGCAAAGAACGGTTTTACGAAAGAAAAGTAAGTTTTATTATAAAACTAGAACTCACTCAGCAACGCTGACTTTGATGTGTTTCCAGTTGGCAGATATGTTGCTGAGGATGGCACGGGGCGGCTACTCAGTGTATTTTGGATGGCATCTTTATGTTTAATGCTTTTATAATTAATGTAACATAATATTGTTAAAGGCACGATTGTATTATTGTGCAAAAGTATTTTGATGGAATGAAATTGTGTTTTTAATGTTTCCGCTGCAACTATTTATGAAAAGGAAAAATGTAATTATATGTTTTGAGTGCGATGAATGACCAACTGTAGGCGTCCCGGAAACGGGGCCTTACACCGGCAATCTACCTTCTTTTCCGGTGATTTCTCCGCCAGACCTTTCCTTCTCCAGTGACTACTTTCCCGACAGACCTTCCCATCTTTGGTGACTTCTTGTTCTTCCTAATGAATTTAGCTACATCTTCTTCCTCTTTTAGAACAAAATATTATTTGTCAAATCAAACAAATTTACCAAATATTGCAAATCTTTTTTTGATTAAACTTGATGATAGTAACTATCTCAATTGGAAACATCAACTTATCACCGTGTTAAAGACGTTAAGGTTGTTAAAGCTCTTGAAATCTGTTGTACCAGTACCAGCATCTAATTCAACTAAAAGAGATACATGGGAGAAATGTAATGGTTATATTCAAGCACTAATTACCACAACTCTGTCCCCATTGATTATGCATTTAGCTAGAAATTCAACCTCTGCTACCACACGTTGGATATTTGTTGAAAATTCTTTTGTCCAAATTGTGACATCCGGTAATTTTCCGTTACCAAACTCCATTAGTTCCGTTAAGTCTTGCTTACACGTGTCTTGAGCACACACTAGTTGTCGTTTAACGTTGGTGACTTTAAAATAATTAATAATGTCAAACTAGTAATAATCTAATCAATAATGTGATTATTGTATCATGCTTATGTGTTTGTGTGTTTTTAAATACTAATTGGGAAATTAATCGCGTAACGTGGAAACGTGCCTATTAATTCGTATGTCTTCTGTTTTTGTAAAGGTAAAATATATAATTGTTATCATTAGTTTATATCTTTATATTATTAAGTTAAAAACACTTTACAAAGAGTTTAAAAGCTTAAACTTTATAAAATACAAATTACAAGGGCTTAAATGGTAATTATGCAAAATTAAGTTAAATAAAACAAAAACCCTAGCCCCCCACACCCCATCGGCCGCGACTTCATTCTCTACCCCTCTCTCTTTGCGATTTCGACCAAGAACAAGCAAGAAACCACTGGATTTGATCGATTTCAAGGATTACAACAAGTTAGAATCATCAAATACAAGCCATTACACGTTTAAAGGTTAGAACTTTACAAGTTTTGAGGAGTTTTTATGTTGGCCGAACCCTAATTCGTGAATGGGTGTTCATGATGTCGAAATTGTTGTTGTTTGATGATGTTAGTATGTTAGTTAGATGGTATACATGTTGTTTAACGTTGATTATGCAAGAATGATACGTTTTTGATGAATTGATCATGAACTTTGATCCAAGACAAACCCTAATTCAAAATTGATGTAGTTATGTGAGATTGATGATTGTTTGATGAATGTATGATGGTTAGTAGGTTGTATGAATGCTAGATTACATTGATTTTGCAAGAAATTGATGAATTGAAGGTTGTGTTTATAGGTTACTAATATTAGTAACTTTAGTTTCATGACATGATGATTTGATGATGGATTGAAGTTGTTGATGTGTTTATGATGGTGTTTAGGTGTTAGATTGTTGATATGAATGCTAGAAACCTTGGAATGGAAGTTGTAGTTCATAGTTTGCCAAAAGTAGAAACTTTTGATATTGAATGATTGATGGATTATGATGATTGGGTATTGTTGATCATGCTTAGATGTTGATATGAACTTGAATTGGTGAATTATTAATGAATTCATAAATACATTGGGTGTTTGATAGACTTTGGAATGTACTTTCCCAAAAGGGAAACTTTATTTGCACAAAGTTTGAAAAAGGATAGTTTGAGCATGTTTGGGATATTAGGAGCATGTTAGTATGTTCATGGATGATTTCTAATGTGATAGAACATGTTAATTTAGCTGTATGGAATGTTTGGATAATCATGGGTGATGTATGGACCTTGATGATCATGTATGATGTTGATGTTGGTTAGTAGTTAAGACATCATGTTTGGGACTGGAAATTGATTATTGTGGTGTATTTTGAATGCAATGAACATGGCTAATGAATATGATTGTGATCATCATACACGCGTGCGAATCTGAGGCCCCTACTTAGTAGGATTGGCAGGTTTAGGATGTGAAGTCGTGAGTGGCTTCACATGGCATGTAGTGCGTGATTGATCCTTGTGTGGCGTATTAGTTATGTTATAACTGATGGACATGTTAATGTTTTAGATTCGCATGATTTGTATGATATTTAGTGGTATGATTATCTAAGTTATGCATTGGGTTATGTAGCACCTCATGTGATTCAATTGAATGTTAAGCATGTATGTTATATGTTCACGTTTGCTTAATTGAATTGTAACTCATGATGTCACCAACGGGTCAAACGGGTCAACTGAGTCAAACGTGTCTGTTTCTGAAACCTGAGTCTTTGGTTGTAGTGTGCTTAGGGTTCCACCTGTTCTTTGTTTACACGTACTTATGTACTTGCATGATCTAGGTAACCTCTGAAGGTTGTCTGTCCACTCTTTCTTTCAAGTAAACCCTAAGTATTGATTACGCGTATCAGGTGAGTTCATGCCCCACTCTTTACTCAATCTCTTTTGGGGGAGATAGCATACTGGTAATTTACAAACGCTTTATATATATTTAAGTTGTGTATAATATTAATATAGTGTTGTTTATCATGGAAAAGTCCTCACCTGTGTAGTACTACTGGGTCTGACGAGCCCCACCTGTGTGACTCGAGGTCAACCGGGTGCAATTTGTCCTATTGAACATTGTCACGACCTGGTAAGGCGTGACAGTAGGCAACAACTTATCACAGTCAGCTTCAATTGCGAAATCACTATGTAATTAATATTTATTGTTAATAGACTAGCTATCTGTTGCAATACACTGCTTTTATATCACAACTGTTAAATTGTTTATATTTGAATGCCAACTCTTGAACTCACCAACCGTTGTTTTGACATTTTTAGTATGTTATTCTCAGGTCGTTTGCTTCGCTTGCCATAGGAGCACTGCACGGGTTCATCATGCATATTAAGACTCCATTTTAAAGACATCTTTGTTGTTTTTTTTATTAATGATTACTCATTTGGGTTGGCGCATGTTTTGCCATATTATACATTTATACACTTTGGGTTTCTTTACTTACAAAACGCTTCCGCATGATTTTAAAGTTTGAAATTTTGTTGATTTTATTTTAAATGTGGCATATAGAGTCGTTCTGAGTAACTATTTACTGTGATCCTGGTTTGTTCACACACCTCGCGGTAAAACTCCGCACGTGGATTTTGAGGGTGTGACACAAATTGTTTTTGTGAAATAATCACAATTGAGAACTTAATTTCTCCTTCTCAAACAGAATACCAAATCTGTTGGCGAACTTCTGAATGAAGCTAAGGAGATTGTTGACTCTATTAATGCAATTGGTGATCTAATCTCTGATGAACTTTTTGTTTTACAAGTTCTTTAAGATTTGAACTTTGAATATGAGAATTTTGTTATGGATGTCAAAAATCAAGACAAAAATTTTGCATTCTCATAATTACTGTCAAGACTACTTATATATGAAGCTTGTATGAAGCAACGTCAACCTCCGATTCCACCTCCTTTTGCTATTATGGTGGCTTCTACACCAAATCCACCCCATTTTGATGCATCTAAAGTGGTTATTTGTTAGATCCGTGCTAAAATCTGGACATAAGGCTTCAAATTGCTACTTTCGATGCACTCCAACAGGTGCATCTCGCGGCGGTAATATCGGTGGTGGTGGTTCGTTCGGGTTATTCTGTTCTTCGTACATTTGGGTGTTTATGTTTTAATTTATTTTGGTGACACTCGTATGGACAAACTTTCACCCCACCATCTACTCCATGCCTCTTTCTTGGCTATGCTCCTAGTCATCATGGTTATCTTTGTTATAATCCTCGTACTTCTCATACTATCACGTCTCGTCATGTTCTTTTTCATGAGTTTGTGTTTGATATTCCCGGCTCTATTTTTTCTCATGATTGCTAACCTCTAATTTCTCTGATTTATGTATTTATCCACTTTCTTTTCCTGTTGAATCTTCTTAATCTCCTCCTACAACTTCTCCACCACTTTCTTCTTATCCTCCTCCTCCTTCACCCCCTCATCCTCCTTCCTCTTTTCATCCTATGGTCACTCATTCTCGTGATCATACTCGTTAGCCTAAACAATTCCCTGATCACATGCTTTTTCATATTACTACTTCTCCTACTAACGAGCCTTCTTCATTTTTTCAGGCTCTGCGTTATTCTGTTTGGTGTGATGCTATACGTACTGAGTTTGGTGTGCCACATTCTGACCACACGTGGGATCTTGTTCCCCCACCCACTTCTGTCGACATTGTTGGTTGTAAGTGGGTTTACAGGATTAAGCATAATCCTGATCGATTTGTTAGTCGCTATAAAGCATGGCTTGCTGTCAAGGGCTTTCATCAAACAAAGGGCATTTATTACACTAAGGTTTAGCCATATGGTTAAACCCACTACTATTAGGCTTGTTTAATCTCTTGCATTTTCTCATGGATTGATTATTTTTAGGTTGATGTAAACAATGCATTTCTTCATGGTTATCTATTTATGGTTGTGTACATGTCTCCGCCACCTGGCTTTGTTGACTCTACTAGACCTGATCATGTTTTTCTTCTATGGAAGGCTCTATATGGCCTTAAGCAGGCTCCTCAAGCTTTGTTTTCCAAGCTCTCTTCTACTCTTTTGACCGGTGGCTTTACTCAGTGTATCTCTGATACTTTATTGTTTGCTTACCAGGATAATAGTCATTCTTGTTATGTCTTGGTTTATGTGGATGACATTATCATTATCGAGAATTCCTATGAGTTTGTTACTTCTTTGATTACTTGCTTGGGCTCTCAGTTTACACTCAAGGATTTAGAATCTTTGTCCTATTTCTTGGGTGTATAGGGTACATTTACTTATAATTGTTTGCACTTGTCATAACAACGTTAGCTACTTCATTTGTTCCAACGTACTGGATTAGCTTAGTGTCAACTTCTATCCACTATTGTAGCACTGGGAGATACCTATCTTGCTATTCTGGTACTTTATTACCTGATCTTGTGTTATATTGCAGTACAGTGGGTGCTTTGAAGTAATTGGATTTGACTCGCCCTGAGATTGCTTATGTGGTTAGTAAGGTGTCTCAGTTCTTACCGGCTCCTACTGATCATCACTGGTTTCTATCATGCATATTTTAAGCTATCTTTGGGATACTATCTCTTATGGTCCAACTATCCATCATTCTACTAGTTGATCTACATGGTTATTCTGATGTAGATTAGGCTGGTTGTCCTGATGATCATCGTTCGACTACAAGTTATTGTGTTTTCTTGGTCCTAATCTTATTAGTTGGAGTTCCAAGAAACAACACATTGTAGCTCGTTATAGTATTGAGAATGAGTATCATGCTTTTGCTCATACAACTGCTGATATGTCTTTATTAAGGGGTTGCATGTTCCGTAGTCATCTCCTCCTTTGGTGTGACAACATTGGTGCTGCTTATCTTGTTGTTAATCCTGAATTTCATAAGCATGCAAAGCACATTGAGATTGATATTCATTTTATTCATGACATGCTTCTATCTCGGACGTTTTGTGTTTGGTATGTTTCTATTGTTTCGTAACGGGTGGATATGTGGACCAAAGGCCTCTCGTCTTCTCGTTTTGATGACTTACGATCCAAGCTTCACGTCTTTACTCTTCGTTTAGCTTAAGGGTCATATTAGATATATTATGAGAGATGAGTTTGTTATGGTAGTTTTGGTTGTTGAGTTAGTTTGTAGTTGTTGAGTTAGTTTGAAATTAATTTCATCTTCTAGATGCTTATTAGATCTAGTATACATACTAGATTGCTCTGTCTCTCATTGGTAATCTCTTGACATAATAATAAAAAGAAGAATGTTATAAGTCTTTGTTTGTTTCTTAACGACTAAAGTCTAAATTTGCACTAAAGTTGTCCTTTCCACATGCAACCTCTAGTGCGGCCAATCACCGTTTAATAAAAAGATCAAATCTGCCGCAATCTTTGAGTAATTTTATAAACATGATTTATAATATAGTTATTCTAAAGTCATGATTTTACAGCCACATAACATAATTCAACACGTTTGAATTCTTATTGTTTTATGAATCATATCATAAACCTGCTATAATTTTCATAGATGGAGATCTACTTTCAATCTCTTAATGCGCACATGATTGTGTTTTCCTAGGACATCTTCTTGGTTCTCATCCAATCAAACAAGCATATGATATGTTAGGTTAATGTTGATTTAATTTGTCAGTTTATTTTTGGTGGGTTGAAATTTAGGAGTAAGAATGTTATTATTTTAGTACTGGATTTGGTTTGCTTAATTGATTGAGTCTATTTTGCTTTGATAGATTTTCCTAATAAGTGATTAGGGTTTACTTGTTTTCTTGGTGAAGCTTTTAGTATATATAGAAGGGTCTAGGGGTAATTGTAAGGTCTCAGTTTTGGTTTAATAAAATTACAAGTAAAGAGTTGTGGAGTTCTACAAAGATCGTAGGTGTTTCTGTGTTTTTATGCTTGTTTTATAAATTATGGGCCAACAATTGGTATCAGAGCTTAGTGAAGCTCATACAAGGGATCAAGAATAGCAACATCAGCAAGTCGACACCAAATGATTACAGCAGTAGCAAGTTTGACATCAAAGGAAAGCAACAAAAGCTAGTCAATGTCAAAGAACAAACCAACCAATACTCACCCAACATGGTATGTGTGGGATGATTGTTAAGAAGGAAGAAGTTTCAAACCTATGTGAATTGCAAGTAGAGGAGTTAAAGAACACATGTATGGTTCAACGGAAACCTATGTGGAGCCAGAGAACCTGCTTGGTGCAGTAAGAAAGAGAAACCTGTATGGCAAGACAACAGCCTGTGTGGACCACAACACTTGTGTGGTAGAGAAAGCTATGTGGTACAAGAAAGAACTTGTGTGGTAGTGGAAAAAAAGGTAACAAAGAAATTGATTAGGTTGTGGGATTGATCTAGTTAGAAGAGATGAGAAAATAAAGCAGCAACTTGTTTTTGATCTGCATTGTCAAAGAAGAATGGCTGAAGGAGCAATTATCATTGGAGTGCACCAGCAAAACGTGCCACTGTAGTGCCCAAAGTTGATAGAAACAAACTATTCGACTTTGTTTGTTATGGTAGAAGCAATCTTGCAAGCCAACGGTTTATGGGAAGCTATTGACCCGGCTACGGAACGGTCTGTTGAGGCAAAGAAGAATCTGATGGCAGAGCATTTATGTTTCAAACCCTCTTGAGGATGTACGCACTACTAGAAAAAGAGACTAATGCAACTTTTTAGATGCAACCTATTTCAATCATGTTGCATTTGATTCTAAGGCAACTTAGTTAAACATTAAAGTTGCAATAAACTATCTAATGCAACATTTTCCATAAAAAGTTGCAAAAAACTATTTAAATTGCAACCTTTTTATTTAAGTGTTACCAATCTTACTTAAAGTTGTAACTTTTATCTTGAAAGGTTGCAAATCTTATTGAAATATGCAGTATTTGTTACAAAAGTTGGAAATGTCAATAAAATTTTATTATCATATCACCAATATTTTGTTAATGATATGCTTAGAACAAAGTATATATTTTTATTTTTAAAAAATAATATTCATTGAACAAATAGTTTATGAAAAAAATTAAAACTTTTATGAAGTACCAAGACTTGAACCTGGGTGATGGGTACGGGGTCAAGTGACCCCATTGATTTTTGAACCCGTAGTGTAACGTATAATGTCGATTTTTTAGTAAACCCATAGTTTTAGAGGAAGTGAACCCATTAATATATTTAAGTTGATAATATAACATAAAAATATCGTTGGTTCACTGGTAATGCGCGCCCTTCTTCATATTGTGGTCACGAGTTTGAAACTCGCAGGCCGCACTGTTGGTTCTTGCTCATTCTTTTCTTTCTTCTTGTCTTTCTATATGGTGCATTTGTTCATGAAATGTCCAAGTCTTCCATAATCATAACACCTAAACTTATTTTTGTCTTTGCTTTCTTGGCTCGTGCTTCTTTTGGGTCTTCTTTCTCTTTTTTCAAAGCTTCTGCTCGTTCTCTTCCTTGGTTTTGATTGCCATGTACTTTACCATGATACCAACTTTATGAATGGTTACTTGAGTTTACTATTAGGAGTTTGTTTTTGATGATTTTCTTGTACTTCGTCATGACTTTTGAGGCGTTCTTCAAATTATTCTTCCTACGGCTTCCTCAAATGACATTTTGTATATTTCTGAATATTTCACGATAGATGCCACTATTGGTAAAAACCTTATAGGAACGAAGTTGAGTAATTTTCTTACAATTATGTTTCTTTAAGAGAAGTGCCAAGACTTTTGAATTTGGCTCTAACGCTGCTTAACTTGCTTGCAAAGTTACTTACGGTTTCATTTTCTTTCATCTTTAATGTTTCTAACTCGCTCCTTAAATTTTGTAAACGTGCCTTTTGAACTAGATCGACTCCAAGGTGATGAACTTTAATTGATTCCCAAACCTTTTTGCATTTTCACATTGTATAACTTGCATTACTATATCTTCGGGTAATGTTTGGAAGATCATTGCTTTTGTGGTATGTACTTTCTTTTCATCTACATCTCCTTTAGCATCAATTGTTTCCCAAAGATAATATGCCTTCAAGATTTATTCCATTAATCATGCCCATAGGGTGTAGTTTGTCTCGGTTAGCTTTGGACATTGAAGTGATATATTCCCTTGTTCACGTGTTGATGTCGATGTACTTGTTGATTTTTTTGCCATATTTTCTTGCTTAATCTTCTTGGATCTTTTCTTTCCTATCTTGTTTTTATTGCTATGTTCTTGCCTTGCTTGCTTGAACTTTGCTTCTTGCTAATTCATTAAAGAATGAATCGTCTTACTTTCTTGATACTTGCTATAACTTGCTTTTGGCCAACTTGCTAACCAAATTTTCTTCACTCCCCACCAACTTGCTAATCGGGGCCTTATGTTCTTGACCTACTTGCTAATCAGGTTTGATGTGCTCCTAACCCACTTTCTAATCATGTTTTTATGCACTAACTTGCTATACTCAACGAAAAAAGTTTCAGAGTTACTTTCTATACTCAACAAGTCACGAAGCCTCAAAGTCACTTACTACTTGCTTTTCTCAACAAACCACAAAAAGGCTCAGAATATCTTGCTACTTGCATACCTCTTGAGGACTTATGGATCGCATTACAGGGTGTCTGGGGAGAGATCAAACGAATCGACCCAAACCCTATGACATGTACAACAGACATCAAGACTTACAATCGAATCAGGTCAGAACAGAAATTCTTGTAATTCTTGAATGCTTAAGATCAAAAATATGATCCTATCAAATGATAAATATTGTGTCTCAATCCCTTACCCTCAGCCGAGGGTGCCTACGCCTCTATCCGAAAGGAGGCGGCTCACTAGAACATTCTGGGAGCAATCTCTGGTGATGTTTCGTCACAGCACGACGTGGCAGCCGGCTTGGTTGCTACAGGACCAAGGGAAATCGAAGGGGCAGGTTTCATCTCTAAAGCAAATCGGTGATTTGAGGCAAATGGAAAGATTGTCGGACCACCCACTCGCGTCGATTTGAGGTATATCGGCTTGGTTGCTACAGGGCCGGCTTGGTTGCTCTGGTGGTCACATATAGCAGCGACAAGGATAAGTTACAAACGTTTAAGCTTCATGTCAAAGCTAATGAAATCAAACAAAATGGCATACCTCTTGAGGACTTATGGATCGGGTACAGTGTGTCTGGGGAGAGATCGAACGAATCGACCCAAACCCCCTAACATGTACAACAAACACGAGACTTACAATCGAATCAGGCTAGAGCAAAAACTCTTTCAATTCTTGAATGCTTTTGATCAAAAATATGATCTTATCAAAAGAGAAATACTACGTCTCGATCCCCTACCCTCAGCCGAGGGTGCCTACGCCTCTGTCGGAAAGGAGGCAGCTCACCAGAACATTCTGGGAGCAATCTCCAATGATGTTTCGTCATAGTAGGGCATGGCGGCCGGCTTGGTTGCTATAGGATCAAGGGAAATCGAAGGGGCAGGTTCATCTATAAATCAAATCGGCGAATTGAGGAACATGGAAAGATTGTCGGACCACCCACTCGCATCGACAAGTCTCATCTGAAGTGTTCTCACTATGGTATGTCGAAACACACCAAGGAGCAATACTTTAAACTTGTAGGCTATCCCGAGTGGTGGAACGATGGCCACAAACAATGCAACAAGACCGGAAAAGGGAAGGGCGAGTGGGGATTTCGATGGAATAACATCTTCGAATATGGGGGATTCAAAACCGACAGGAACAGGTAAAAGGTTTGGGGATTCAACCTTAAGCCCTTTGTTTTTGAACCCTAGCAATAACCCACTTAAAGATGTCAAAATTTTAAATAAGACCAGTGATTTTATTGATGTTTCAAAAGCAACCCCGAAAATAAAAATTTTCTAA
The DNA here is from genome assembly GCA_025215565.1 of Flaveria ramosissima. NCBI lineage: Eukaryota > Viridiplantae > Streptophyta > Magnoliopsida > Asterales > Asteraceae > Flaveria > Flaveria ramosissima. The sequence goes on from CM046034.1 coordinate 1,506,400, forward strand.
ACAATATAGGGAATAAAATTAATTTTTTACCAGTTAATGGAAAAGCAAATATGACTAAACATATTGGTGAAAACCAAGATAATTCTTGGATATTTGATTATGATGCTACCGACACCATGTCTTTTGAATTATCTGATATAATTTCTACATCTAAACCAAAGAAAGCACACATTCATACGGCTAACAGGGGAATTATGAAGGTAGAAAAGGGTGGAACTATTGAGATATCACCCACCCTAAAACTCTCAAACTGCTTTTATGTTCCTTCGTTGTCACGTAAATTGTTATCAATTAGTCACGTGACAAAATAACTTAATTGTACTATTTTAATGCACCCCATGTTCTGTATCTTATAGGATATTTGGACAGGAGTGATTATTGCATAACACTGAACATCGAGGACTGTACTACGTGGATGAGGTGACTCAACAAGGTATTGTGATGTTAGCTCATGGAACTACTGATCGGGAAGCCTGGTTATGGCATAGAAGGTTGGGGCATCCATCCATGGGCTATTTACATATCTTATTTCCCAATTTCTTCTAGTAATATGTCAACTTGTGAGACATGTATTTTGGCTAATAGCCAAAGACAATCTTTTAAACCAAATAACACAAGGGTTGATTCTCCTTTTTCATCGATCCACTCTGATGTATGGGGGCCGGCTCCGATTATTGGGGGACAAAATTTTCGTTTTTTCTTGATGTTTGTGGATGATTGTACTCGGATGACATGGGTTTATTTTTGAAAAACAAATCAAAAGTCCCTAAGAAAATTGCTATCTTTCATACCATGATTCAAACTCAGTTTCAAAAGAATATTAAAATTTTTCGATCCGACAACAGAGGGGAGTTTGTTAACAATACTATGAAATAGTTTTTTTCAAAATAAAGGAATAACTCATCAAACTACTTGCCCAAATACATCGGAACAAACTGGGGTCATCGAGTGTAAAAATCGCATCATTTTAGAAATGACTCGGTCTCTTCTCATTAAATCTCATGTCCCTAAAAGTTTCTGGTCTGAAGCCCTGGCCACAACTACATACCTTATTAATCGACTTCCAACTAAAATTATCAAACTCAAAACTCCGATCCAAACTTTCGGAATTTACAAATGTTCCCCCTGCTCTTACCCTACAGCCACGAATATTTGGTTGTTCTGTTTTTGTTCACATACCAGAAACAGATCCAACCAAACTCGACCCGTGTACTGAAAAGTGTGTTTTCCTTGGATATGGAGTAAACCAAAAAGGATATAGATGTTATAACCCTAAGGCACATCATATGTTCACCGCCATGAACTGTAATTTTCTTGAAACTGAGAATTATTACACTACCCAACATAGTGGTCAGGGGGAGAGGGAGAGTTTAGACACGCTAGGTTGGCTCAAATACAGTCCATCTCAATAGGAGAATGACAGTACTCACAGCAAGTCACCTGAAACATCACTAGAGACGCCCACACAATCTGAGGATACCAACACATGTGCTAGCTAAAATAATCCTCCTGACCCGATGCACGAGAAAGGTAACACTCATAATTTTGAAAATATTAAATCTGGTGACAATAATGATACCTTTATGGCTACTAATCTTGACCATGAGACAGCTACAGAGCCAGAAGAACCTATAACAGGATAAGAAGGGGACCCAACCCTCGAGCACGAGGAGCCTACACAAACGAACAGAAGGGAGAGATGTGTGCTTCCTCTAAGAGCAAATAGAGGCATCCCGCCACAGCGATACTCCCCAGAAAAGGAAGCCCAGGGATCCAAGTACCCCATGGCAAACATAGCGACAGGAAATCTAGCTAAAGAAGCTAAGGCATTCATATCGTCTCTATATTCTGACGAAATACCAAAGAATGTGGAACATGCCTTGAAATCAAAAAATTGGAGGGATGTTATGATGACCGAGATGGAAGCCTTGAAAAAAACAACACATGGTAACGAAGTGCTCTCCCTACAGGAAAAAAGGCGGTAGGATGTCATTGGCTGTTCATAATCAGGTATAAATAGGATGGGTTAATAGAAAGGTATAAAGCCAGATTAGTAGCTAAGGGTACACTCAAACATATGGGATTGATTACAATGACACTTTCTCTCCTGTAGCAAAAATGGACACAATCAGAGTTCTTTTCTTGATAGCAGCAAACAAAGGATGGCCTCTACATCAATTTGGTGTAAAAAATGCATTCCTTCATGGAGAATTAAAAGAAGAGATATATATGGAGCCCCTCCCGGGTTTACGGAAGACTTTAAACCCGTAGAAGTGTGAGAATAAAGCCGCAATCCAAATCTCAGAAAACCCGATACAACATGATTGTACAGAACATGTTGAAGTTGATCGACACTTCACCAAAGAAAAATTAGAAGCTTGAATAATCGAGCTTGCGTTTGTTAGATCCGAAGACCAACTTGCAGACATACTAACAAAGGAAGTTAAAGGAAGGACCTTAAGTCATTACTTACACAAGTTACGTATTGGAGATACCACTACTCAACTTGAGAGGGGGTGTTAAAAAAACAATATTGCTGCAATTGAGGGATTAGAATCCATTTCATCATTTCCCAATTAATAGTAATTCCTTGCCTTTCCATTCACACCCGTATGACAAGCAAGAATTTAAATGCATTCTCTCAAATAAACCATTGTACTCATCTATAAATAGTGGCATTATTTTTTATTGTAATCATCAAGTAAACAATTTCATTCGATACTTGTCAACAACACCCTTCACATACTTGTGTTGGACGTGTGACACGAGGCATTCCAATTACCAACTCCTTTCGTGTCATTGTGTCGAGTATTGCAAAATTTGCGTCCATGATAGCTTCCATCTTTATAGCCCAGGTGTTATAGTTTGTAGAGGTTAAAACGGGGCACTCGAAAGGAAAGATGTTGTCTTCGGGAGGGTTCGAAGTGCTTGCTTGTTATCACAGACATGGGTTCAAAACGGAGATACTTTGGTATAAGAAGGGATGAGAACACTTGCTCCGACACCAAAGTTGGATTAGATCAGGTATGAGAAAGAAGAAACAAAAGCAACTCGATTCAAATAGTCAAATTGTAATCTTATTCTCAAATAAATGCTTACAACCAGTAAAGAGTGAAGCTAATCCTTACGGATTAAAATAGAAATTTCGATTAATAATTAATTCACAAACTGAAAACAAAGCCTAATATAAATAGCTAAAATATAACAAACTAAGCAACAGATTCGGTCCACCTTGACCCATTTATTTGAGATTCCTGACATTTAAAATATAGCTATTGTGACTCCTTAAAACTTGGTCAACAACTAACTAACATGATCAGCAAAGCAAGAGTCTTCATTCGGCAATAGCCATAATAATATTAAACTTTTTGTATCTCTTGCACATACGACCGTTTTTTCGATACTAGAAAACTCCCAGGTTTCAGATAAACTGTTGATACAGGTATGTCCCTAGATCAGGGTATGAAATGTAATAGATCTTGTTTATCTGATTCTGATGTAATTTGAAATGATAAATGAAATGATATTGATTGTTTGTGATTTGTAATGTCTAATATTTCATTAATGAGTCGATATTGAATTGGTAATTAGGTTTGTGATTGTTTGAATGGTTACACATAATGTTATATTAATTAATACATTCAAACATAACATAATGAAGTTCTCATGCGAATGGCCCATGCGAATGGACCACACGCATGAATAACTTCATACGATTGACTCAGTCGCACGACTGAACCAGGAGACTAGATCAGTCGTATGATTGACACATAAGATTGGCTCAGTCGCACTACTGAACACTCAGTCGTGCGGATGAATCAACCGCATGGTTCAATCGCACGACTGAACCATACTTATGGTCCAGTCGCCCGAATGAACAATACTAACCTATAAATACAACCCAATTCGTGGAAAAACTTAAGCATTCATTCTATTACGACTCCAGACGTACCCTAGCCGTCCAGAAGCCTCCCAAATCGTTCTCCAAGTTCACAGAACACATTAGATCGATTCCAATCGATTTCTAACGTTAGTTTCAATTCTTGATTGATTCTTCGTGTGTTCTCACTGATTGGATCGCCAATCAAATAGGATTCCGCACTATTTGATCTGGTTTACACGCTAATCACTAGGTATTTCGTTCAAATACCAGGTCCTAACAAGTGGTATCAGAGCTTTGGCTCTTGATTACGTGTGATTCAATCAAGATTGCATAATAGTTTGTGTTTTTGCACTAAAAACGTAATCTTTGGTGTCAAAAGTGATCTTGGACGTTCCCTGCTCATCAAAGTTGGGTTTCTACGGACTTAGGCGATTAGACCTTGCGAAATTTCAAATTTTTACGGCTAAAACACGTTTAACCTAGAAATTTTCGCAAAACAGCAGCTTCAGTCGCACGAGTGAGCCATTCGCACGACTGGACTCTATTCGCATTGCCCATACGCACGATTGGACCTAGTTGCATCTTCATTCGTACGATTGAACCATTCGTTCGCCGTGTTCATACGCACCAGCTTCATTCGCACGACTGAACCAATCGCTTAGTTCAGCCGCACGATTGGACCAGTCGCATAGTTCATACGCACGGATAGACCAATCGCATCCTTCAGTCGCACCAGTTGACAGTTTGTTTTAGTAGACTTAAAGTTATTCGACATGGAAGATCAAATGTCAGCCTTTACTGCTGGGAAGGACTCTAGGATCCAGAACCTGATGTTGCTTGAGAGAGAGGTGGGTAATCACAATAAACCACCAAAGCTCTTAACGTTAGATGAGTTTCCCCACTAGAAACAACGTTTTGAGATCTACCTCAATGGAGTGGATCCGAATCTGTGGGAAGCCATCGAGATTGGGTATAGTACACCGGTGGGAGCTGATGGAGTAAAGTTTACGTTAGGAGGGATGACAGACGCACAGAAGGTTAAGTACAATGCAGAGAAGAGAGTTTATGCATTGATTACACAGTCTATCCCTAAAGACATTTTCCACCAGTACTCAGAGAATAAGCAGTCCAAGAAACTATGGGTTGAGCTGGAAAAGAGGTACGACGGAAATGCTTCATTGAAGGCAATCAAGGCTAAGGAGTTAAAAAAGGAACTCGATAACTTCTCATCGATGGGAAACGAGAGTTTGGACGATGTTATAGATAGATTCTACCATCTGATCAGCGAACTGCATACACATGGGGTGACTACTACCATGGAAGAAAAAGTTACTAACTTTGCAGATGGATTGCCTGAAAAGTGGGCTTCATTCGTGTCTAACCTAAGACAGAATGGAATGCTGGCAAAGCTGGATAATAATGACTTCATTCTAAAGTTGCGAGAAGAAGCACTTAGGATGAAGTACAGAGCTCAGAAGTCTTCGTACACTCAAAATCCAGCTTTGTATAATGCCACGCCTCAAGCTAAGACATCTGGAGCACCTCTCCAGACTGCATTTGTGTCTAGCTCATCGGGTCTTTCAAATGCTTCTCCTTCAGGATCAGACACGTCGGGGTCTTCTAGTACCCACTACATTGGATCTGAAGCAAACGCTACTAGACTGAAGACCGAGAACCTCGGTAATGTGACTGTGGAAGTAGCTCGAGAGCATATGGATCTTTTGGCTGCTGTGGTTCATTCTTATGATGGACTTGTTGCCGGGAAGATTGGAAACTGCCATCTGGCAGACGAGGACTATGAGCAGGTGGACGAAATGGAGCTTGAGAGGATGGACATAATGTGGGCCTTAGCTAGTGCTGTCCGGAGGGCGAAGAAGTTTGTTAAAAAGACCTGACAGAACTTGGTAGCTACTAAGGATACCACATTTGGCTTTGACAAAAGCAAAGTGACCTGCTTCAACTGTGGAGAGAAGGGGCACTTCAACAGAGAATGTGTTAAGCCAAAGAAGACGGGTAACGGGAACCCATTCTCGTCCTTCACTCGCCAAGACAAGCAAGCTACTAGTTCTACTTCATCAAGCAAGGATCCAAAAGCCTTGACTGCTCATGATGTTGAAGGACAGGATTGGAGCTTTAGGTTTGTCTCTCCAGGGGAATCAAACATTGTGAGTGTAGAAGACATTGACGATGATTCCGCGAGTGAAGGAGATCTAGCAGTTGAGATAGCGATGTCAAATATTGAAGAGACAACTGCAACTGAGGTCAGCTACAAGCCTAAAGAGGAGACTACCGCGTCAAAGACAGAAAAGACAGAATCACCAGAACCAGAGACATCTGATGCTGCGTTGATGGCTAACTCTTCTGAACCAACTCAGGTAAGTACCACTGACCAAATGTTTGATAATCATGCTTGTTCTGACTGTGATACTTTTAGAAATAGCATAGATGAGAAATTTGCTAGGTTATTAGATCATAATGATAACTTAGTAAAAGATTTGCAACTATGCACTGAGGCTAATAGAGTATTAAAACAAAATGAGCATAGTTACAAAGAAAAGATAGACCTTTTGACTAAACAGCTTAGGGAAACCGAAGTAGTTGCATTTAACCAAGCTAATGACATTAGGTACTATCTAAACTCCCTAGAAGACACTAAGAAGCAAAAGGCAGTTCTAGAAGTTGAAGTTAACTCATTAAAACAGAAACTGCACAGTTGGACAAGTTCATCACATATAGTCCAACACTTAGTGAGAGAGAGAAACAACGGGGAGGGATTGGGTTATAAAGTGGTTCCACCACCACCTGAGACCTTGATGAACACTAAGACTAGACCAATTAATAATAACCCCATCAAGGATCACGTGGTGTCTACTCCTCTTGTTAGTGATCCAGCTTCGTCATGTTCATCTATTGAATCTGGAAACAAACAAAAGGAGGCCACTTCAAAGGCAAAGGGTAAATTGCCTTGTGTTAATCTGGAAAAGGAATTTGAAAAGGTTAACTTAAAGTCAGGGTCAAACAGAGTCAAATCAGAACCTAAAAAGACTTCTAATGTTAATCTTTCACAAGTTTCAAGTCAAAAACCAGTTAACCAAAAAGAGAAAGATGTTAAACATGTTAAAACAGTTAACTTTGTTAAACCAGAGAAAACATCAAAAGAACCAGAGTCAAAACCTAAATTGAGTGATGTTACTAGAGTGTCACACACTTCTCCACAAAGAAAGTTTAATCATAAGGTTGATAGCAGGTCGTGCTACAACTGTGGAGAATTTGGACACATTGCTTCCTATTGTCCTTACTATCAGACACCTAGGAAGAAGATTGAACTTCAGGACTCAAAACCTAGGTCTTCTAAGAGGAGTTCTTTAACTCCACCTAGAAGAACTAGTGAACCTAAAGTTCAACCCGTTAGCCAGTCGACTGTTTATCACAAACAGGCGTTGCACAAATCTGGCTTATGGAAAGAGAAGTCATCCTGCGTGTCTGATAATGATGACAAGAAGGAACCTGAGCTACCCTCACCCTCTAAGGGTCAATGGGTTGAATTCATGATATGTGATGCCTCTGGGAAACCCAAGCAAGTAAAGGCTTGGGTTCCTAACCTAAACTAAACCTTTACTTTGTATGTGCAGGGTGTTTGCTACAGTGCTGAGACTAACACGTGGATTGTAGACAGCGGAGCATCCAGGCACATGACAGGAAACAGGGCTCTTCTATCAAATGTCAAGCAAATAAAAGGAGGGCATGTTTTGTTTGCTGGAAACAAGGGAGGCTATATCACAGCTCAGGGAGAAGTGGGGAATCAGAAAGTTAAGTTTGATAAGGTGAACTACGTTCAACAACTTCAAAATAACTTACTTTCTGTTTCCCAAATCTGTGATAAGGGGTTTAAAGTCATCTTTGACAACAAGAAGTGTTACGTGCTAAAGAAAGACTACGTGATCCCAGAGGACCAAGTTCTGATGACTGCTTCAAGATATAAAGACCTTTATGTTTTGGATCTGTCAACAGCTGCTACTACGGATCATGAGGTTCAGTGCTTTCTATCTAAAGCTACTGAGAAGGATTCCATTTACTGGCATAGGAGAATGGGACACATTAGTCAAAGGAAGATGAATCACTTGATTCAGAAGGATCTTGTGAGAGGAGTTAATGTCAAGAATTTCCAGCTTCCTGACTTTTGTGTAGCTTGCAAGAAAGGCAAACAGACGAAGAAGTCACATAAGGAAAAGAAAGTTCATTCAATAGAACTTCCTCTTGAACTTCTTCACATGGATCTGTTTGGTCCAGTGTGTACAAAGAGCATTGCAGGCGACTTGTACTGTTTTGTGGTTACTGATGACTACTCAAGGTTCTCTTGGGTAATGTTTCTGAAGTCCAAATCAGAAACATTTGAGTCATTCAAGGAGTTAGTGACCACACTGGAATCTCTCTACAAGCTGAAGGTTAGACAAGTACGCTCAGACAACGGGACGGAATTCAAGAACCAGTGGATGGAGGCTTACTGCAAGGAAAAGGGAATTGTACATCAATTCACTTCTGCCTACACACCTCAGATGAATGGCGTTGCTGAGAGAAAGAACAGAAGCTTGATAGAGACAGCACGGACCATGCTGGCAGACTCGAAACTGCCTATCCAATTCTGGAATGAGGCAGTGGCGAATGCATGTTATACACTGAATCGAGTCCTGATAGTCAAGCGCCACGGAAAGACATGTTACGAGCTACTACAAAGACGCAAACCGAATTTGGAGTATCTTGAACCATTTGGCGCGCTGTGCACACTTCTGAAGAAGACACAAGAAGGTAAATTCAGTGAGAAGGCGGATGAAGGAATCTTTCTAGGATACAACATACCGAACAAGAGGGTTTACAACAACTCAACGGGTCTGGTAGAAGTGTGGTGTAATGTTGACGTTCAGAGATATACCACACCACCTACTGGCAAAGGACCCGCCTACTTTTTCGACTATGATGGATTCTTCAAGTCTTTCAACATCCCTCTCTCTCCCTCGGATGATGAGTTAGCTACTAGAATGATGTACGATAGCTTGAATACACCATCTAGCTCACAGGGAGAATCATCTACTCAGTCAGGGGGAGTAGTCGACGACAGTGACTCCTCCTCAGAAGATGAAGCTGAAGAAGTTGACCAGAACAGTCAGGAGGAACAGGTTCCAGTTCCTGAAAGTCCACGAGCATCTACCAATGATGCACCTTCTACTTCGGAACCTCAAACTCCAACTACCTCAGATGCAGAACCAAATGTTCATAATCTTGGCTCTGAGGTAGTTGTTCCTACTACTCCAGGATCACGACTAAACGTCTATCATCCCCTAGACAATGTCATTGGGGATGTCAGATCAGGAGTACAAACCCAAAATCAGCTATACTCAGCTGATTACGCCTCGGTTATGGAGAAGGGTTATATTCATGATGGTGCTTATTGGTGTTTTGTCTCGCAGTTTGAGCCAAAATACGTCAGTGATGCACTAAATGATGAGGCGTGGGTGAGTGCCATGCAAGAAGAACTTCTTCAGTTCAAGAAGTTAGGTGTATGGACTCTGGTTGATAGACCTAAAGGTGCTAAAGTCATTGGCATCAAATGGGTCTTGAAATGCAAGAAGGATGACCAAGGGGTCATTATCAGGAACAAAGCTCGATTGGTAGTTCAGGGTTTTCGCCAAGTCGAGGGAATTGACTACAACGAAGTGTTTGCACCCGTGGCAAGGATGGAAGCCATTCGTATCTTCCTTGCCTATGCATCGTACATGAAGATTAAAGTCTACCAATTAGATGTGAAAGTGCATTTCTTCATGGAGAAATCAGAGAAACAGTCTATGTCAGTCAACCCGAGGGATTTGAAGATCCTTATCATCGGGATAGAGTGTACAAACTCGACAAGGATTTATACGGGCTTCATCAAGCTCCAAGAGCCTGGTATGAGAAACTCTCGACTCATCTTGTAAAACACGGCTTTCGCAGGGGAGTCATTGACTGCACGCTGTTCATCAAAGAAAAAGATGGTGATCTACTGCTCGTACAGATCTATGTCGATGACATAATCTTCGGTTCAGAGAACGAAGAGTTATGCAAAGAGTTTGAAGCAGTTATGAAGAAAGAGTTTGAGATGAGTGCTATGGGGGAGATGAAGTTATTTCTCGGGTTACAGGTGGATCAGACTCCAAATGGGATCTTTCTACATCAGACCAAGTATGTAGGAGACATTCTCAGTCGCTTTGACATGGAGAATGCTTCTGCTGCTGGGACTCCACTTGCTACGAATCACGATATAGCACCTGATGAAAATGGAGATCTTGTGGACGCTACAATGTACCGAGGAATGATTGGATCCCTCATGTATCTCACTGCCTCAAGACCTGATATCATGTATGCGACATGTTTATGTTCTAGATATCAGGTTAAGCCTAAGGTCAACCATCTGATCGGGGTCAAGAGGATATTTCGTTATCTGAAGAGTACACCCACACTTGGGTTGTGGTATCCTCATGATGATGACTTTGAGCTCACGGCGTATATTGACTCGGATTACGGGGGCTGCAAGATGAACTACAAGTCTACATCAGCAGGGTGTCAATTCTTTGGGAGAAGATTAGTTACCTGGCAGTGTAAGAAGCAGACATCGGTTGCATTGTCAACCTGTGAAGCCGAATATGTTGCTGCTGCAAGTTGCTGTTCACAAATCATCTGGATTCAACAGCAAATGCGGGATTACGGTTTAAAGTTCTCTTCTACTCCTATTTTTGTTGATAACTCTGCTGCAATTGCAGTAACTAAAAATCCGGTCCAACATCCAAAGACCAAACATATCGGTATTAAATACCATTTCATAAGAGATTGTTTTGAAAAGAACTTAATTAATGTGGTAAAAATTAATACTGATTTTCAACGCGCTGACCTCTATACTAAAGACTTTGATAAACCACGTTTTCAATATTTGCTAGAGGTCAACGGCGTTAAAAAGAAAAGTGAGGTTATTCCTGATGATGATCATGTGTAGTCCGATGTTGGTTTAGTTAATTTTCTTTTTTATTTTATTTTATTTTTTTATTTTAGTCTATTTAAATTAAACTCATGTTATTTTGCTGTGTATTAAAATCCTAAAATTATTAAACCAGTTATGATTTTAGTATTTTAGGGGGAGAATAAGTCAGCAAGTAATATTAAAAAAAAACGAGAGAAAAGGAGTGGATAGCTGATATAAGGTAGATCGTATCTGTGATACCGATTCAAACCCTTTGGAAAATGATAGTACACAGGAACAAATCAAGAGGGACTTTAAAATTTAATTTAGAAAAGATGCAAAAATTCAAAGTATAAGTCTGTGTAGTCTAAGCAATATAAAAGGGAAGATGATAGAAAAACTGGTAACTCCTAAGGTAACACAACGAGAGTAGACCTAGAGGTTGCTAGACCACAAATGATATGTCGGTAGATTCAACACAATAGATGATTAGACCTGACTGGTGATACCAAGATAAAACTAAGTTGTTCAACTGACTGTGGGCGTCCATCTTATCACTGGTTAACACAATCAACAATATTCCAATAAGGGGTAATGAGCATGTAAACGCCACAAATGTGTGCGGATGACCATAAATAGAGCAAAGCAAGAAAAAATTGAAAGACAAATGCTATAAAGCTAATGACTTATGTTGTTGGTGCATTTTGTGCAAAATAAAATTAAGCTGCTCTAACAAGGAGATAGGTTGTGTGCCTCTCTGCTGTGCGATGGCACTGACCTGAGGATAAGCAAAACCTAGATATTCTAGAATTCATTGTTGTTTGCCGCCTCTCTGCTGTGCGATGGCACTGACCTGAGGACTGGCTTCTCTTTGAAAGCTCTAAGAATAGTCTCTTCTTGTAATAATACCCGTAGACCGCTCAAAAGCTCCTGAGGAATGTTGATTACCATATAAGTGTGGGATACACAAATGTTAGTTGAAATAACTAAACCTAAAACTATCACCAGTCTGTGTCAAAAGTCTGTGTAGGGATTTAAGAGGACAAACATATTGACAATCATTGTGGCAGCAATTCTTGAAAGTTCAAATCAATGTGGTAATCTAAGAGTTCCAGTATGATTTCCTAAAGTTGCTAACGACTCTGGATGACAACCAAGAATTGAGCATCAAAAGATTTTGATAACAAGTCCTAAATGATTTGACTTGCCTGTATGATTCCAAAATTGAATTGGTCCAGGTGTGGTCAATCTGAATTGAAGCTGCCTATTCCGGAACCAAATCCCGTAGATTTCCATCTTAGGATTTATCCCTCGCAAAAAGCCAAAAACAAGTCTTATTCTTATTCTTTAGTTTAATTTTCAAAGTTAGTTAGTCGTTTTAGTTTGTTTGTTTGTCGGACTACATCATGAAAATCAGTAAGGGATCAACTCAACTAAAAAGGTCATGTCTGAGATGACCACATGTGTTTTAAAAGTTTAAAACAGTCACGTCTGAGGTGACAAAGTGTTTAAAAGGGTCACGTCTGAGGTGACTAAATTGTTTAAAAGGATCATGTCTTAGGGGATCAAAAGGTTTTCAAGTTAAAATGATCATGTCTGAGATGATCAAAAGCACATAATGTTAATTTCAAAAGTTAAAAGGGTTATAAAAGTAAATTGTTCAAAATGGCAGAAAATTAACTAAGTGTGACCCATTCGCACAATTGGACCATGAGTATGGACCAACCATGCGAATGGCTCCCATTCGCACGACTGGACATGAGATTGAGCCATTCACACGAATGGCTTATCAGAATGACCCATTCGACCGATTGGAAGGGGGCGAATGAGTCAGTCGACCGACTGAGACTCATTCGGTCAACTGAACATGCGAATGAAAGGGTACGATTGAGTCAGTCGACCGACTGAACCTCAGTTGGTCAACTGCATGCGACTGACTGGGCCAATCGCACGATTGAGCCTCAGTCGCTCGAATGAACTGAGCGAATGAGGCCAGTCGGCCGATTGAACTCAGTTTCAGTATTTAAAGGAACACAGTCGATCGCATTTCACTCATCACTCCCAATCGCTCCCAAATCGCACTCTATATCGTTACTCTGCCAAAATTTCATTAGACTTTGTTTTCATCTTGATATTGATTCTCTGACGTTCGCTGGTGTCTATATAGGTAGTTTGAAGATCTATCTCACCGAAATCTGAACGAGGGAACCCTAATTTGGTGTTATTCGAATGGAAAACAAGAAATGGACTGTACATGACCTAATAACCAACCTAAACTAAGCAAAATGTTAAAATTAAGTTTAATAGGTTATTAGTAACGAGATTGCGAGTCTATTGAACCGGTAAACCAAGTTAAATCATTTTTTTATCAAGATTCGAAACACAGGCGACTGAACAGTGGGACAGGCGACTGGTCGTCCGGATGAACTCCAATCGCACGATTGAATCTGGCGATTGGGTCAATCGGCCGAATGAACCATGCGAATGAGCTCAGTCGGCCGACTGAACCAATCGCAGACTCAGTCAGCAGATTGAACTCAGTCAGCAGATTGAACTCAGTCGCATGTCTCATTCACCCAAATGAGCTCAGTCGCATAAAAGGACAACCGACTGACTTCAGTCGCATGATCCATTCGCACGAATGAATCAGAATGAATTTAAAACATTACACTTAGAACTGAATTTTGATGTATTATGTACTAATAGTTCTGTGTCTTGTGTTTTAGGAAAAATGGCGGATAGATGGTCCATTAATCCAAAGCACAACATATGTGCTCACTTGGATCATACTACTCGGAACGGGGCCGAGTTCACCGAGATTATAGCTTTCCTTAGACGTTCCCGGATCCATAAGGCTATATCTACACCGTGCACGCCCTACAGATCATTACACCAGGCATTCTGGGAGAATGCCTCCGTGGATCGTTCTCGTGAGCCCTACAGTATTCGGAGCTCTATTCTGGGTCATGATATCGAGGTTACTGCTGCAGACATCCAGAGAGTTCTTGAGTTTGGGGATGACACGGATCACCCCACCAGATTACATCCACTGACTGTGAGAGGCTGCTTCCTCAGGATCAAGTACGCTGGGGACATAAACTCAGGTGTGCTCAACAAGAGCAACCTGTGCCCCCAGTACAAGTACTTGGCACATGTGATCCTTAAGTGCATTGCTTCGAGGAGGGGTGGGTTCGACGACCTATCAGACCAGATTCAGAATGCCTACGTGGCACTGGTGCTGAACCACCCTTTCAGCTTTTCTAGTATGATCTTTTCTTACCTGGTGGAGAACTTGGAGGCTAAGGGGAAGGAGGGGTTTTGTATGTACCCTCGGTTTCTGCAGCTGATCTTCAACGAGAAGCTGCCACTACTTCCCAAAGAGAGTCATGATGCGGTGGCACTGGAGATCATGGATGACACGACCTTGGGTCGTATGAGGGTGTATAGGGGCAAGCAGGTGAAGCCCCAGGTTAAGAGGTTGATTGGCCACCTGGCCAACGAGAGATATGTGGCACCGGGGAGACCCAAATGGCGTCATGAGGACAGTGATTCTGATGATAAGAGGCTACGGCTCCCAGAGCATGATTCTGACGATGACGACAGTGGGGACGCTGGGGATGATATGCCTGCTCCACCGAGAGGCACAGTTTCTGATGCCATACCTCCAGTGTCCGCCCCAGCTGGAGACGTAGCCGAGTCAGCTGGATTCCATCAGGACTTTGTTCCTGGTGCGGAGGAGGAGGAGGAGTCGGATGAGGAGCCCCTAACGCGAACTGTGGGAAGCAAAGTTGTTCCCACAGAATATGGGCTAAGGGCGGTTGGTGAACGCCCGAGAGACTCTGGAGAGACAGCTACTGATCCGAGTTATGCACCGGAGTCAGCTAGCAGGGTTGTAGGGGGAGCATCCACCTCAACGGGGACGAGGAGGAAAAAGATGGCTCAGCCCCATGGTCAGAAGAAGAAGAAGCGACGTTTGACCTTTGTTACCACCACAACCACTACTGCTACCACCACCACTACCACTTCCACAGCCATACCATCCACCACCACAGCCACCACAGCTACTACTACCACCACCACACCTCCCATCACTGTACAGATTCCATCTACCACCATACCTTTCACTCCTACATCACCTCCACCATTTCACAGACCCATCTTCACTACAACCACCACCACCACCACTACCCACCAAGCTGGACCCTCAGCCCATCCCTCTTAGACTTATGGATCACCTCTACCTCCAATTGGGGTAGAGGAACAGCTGTCTGCGCTCAACCGGATGGTGATGCACCTATTAGCTGCAGATGAGGAGAAGGCGGCTCAGATCCGCCAGCTTGCTGACCTTACTGCTTCACAGTCTCACCAGATAGTAGAGCAGGCTCGAGTGATAGAGGAGCAGGCCCAACAGATGGCTGCTCAGAGCCATGAGATAGCCCAACTCCAAGCACATAGCGTCACATCTTCCAAAAGGATAGAGGAGTTGGAGGAGGCAAAGAAGACTATCATGTTAAAGCTGAAAGGATCTAAGGAGGAGCCCCTCAAGATCAAAGAGGGAGACGGAGATGATGGTGATGATGATGATGAAGATGATGATGAGGATGATGAGGATGATACATAGGAGGATGAGGAAACCGAAGGAGAAAGGACAGAGGAGAAGGAGGATGATGATGAAGCAGAAGGAGGGGATGCAGCTGCATCGGCCTCTGCTTCAGGTCAAGAGAGGAGGTCAAAGAACAGACAAGACCAACCAGCTTCTTCCTCTGCTCCTCCAAGTGATGAGCCGATGATACAGGACAAAAGTAAAGACTAGATGTTTATGTATTTATTTACTTTTGTATTTGAATCATGTATTGAAAACTATGTACTTAATGTTTATATTAAGTTAATGCATTTCTGTTTGATTAATTACTAATGGTTGATATGTTGAATATGTAAATCAAACAGATCCAAGTTACCAAAGTGATGAGTTTGATGTTGCTCCCCTTCAGCAGGTCAAGACTCAGCTAACAATGATTCTTGATCTGCAAGGGATCGTAAGGAGGTCAGTGAGTTATACCCCTGAAGAAGGGGAAATAATTCAAGACCTATCAAACGAGCAACTCGCAGAGATCTTCAAGCTCAATCCAGATGAGATAGTGAAAGATGCTCCGACATGTGACTCGACCAGTGACGAAGAGCTCAACGATGTTGATGAAGTCGAGATTGAAGATGTCACTGCTGAGCACTACCCTCAGTATGCTGACAATGAGGGAAATGTGGTCCCCAATCTGGGTGAATCCCTCGTCAGCGATACTTTTGAGGTATTAGACAAGATGGAGCAAGAAACAGAGAAAGCAGAAGGAACGGCCCAAGCCTTAAATGATGATGTCGACATTCGAACGGCTGAGTGGACTGCGTGTTTTGAAGAAGTTAGAGCCCAACGTGCTGCACCGAAACAAGATGTCTACACCAAACTCTACAGAGTCAAGAAACATCACAAGGTGTCTGGCAGGATCATAGCATGGGCGTATTTTGATGATCTTAATGTATATGCAGTTAAGAGGGAACAGGGCATAGAGTACTTCAGATTCCCACATGATCTGAAGACTCTACCAGGTTTTGAGCTCAACCAGCTGGCAAAGCTAAAGCTTTTGTATGCTGACCCGAGGAAGATGTCAGGCTGGTTTGAGGCTGCCCTAAAGAAGGAGTACCACACCAGATGGGTTAACTTCAGACCCCAACAGCCTACTAGGTATATCAGAAGGTCTGAGGTTGATGCCATTACTGGCAAGCCCAAGATAGTGTTGAAGTGGAGTCCTCCGCGCATAATGTCAAGAATCCCACTCAGGGAAATGCCACAGGACTTCACTCCACACTTTAAGTGTTGGTACTATGATTGGAGAACAGCAGAAGCGGTCATAGTCCTAAGCAAAGAGGGCCAAATGGATACGATCAGGGTATTCGGCCCAATGTGGCTTACCAACTTGTCAGCTAATGATGTCTATACTTTATACAAGTGGCCACTGTTCTATGATACGCAGGATATTGTACAAGCCCTCCAGTTCCAGAACGTAATACGACTCTGCTTCGCGTTTGAGATTCACGCGGGAGTCACAAAAGAGGAGAAGTACAAGAAATACAAGGAGGTTATGCAGAAAACAAGAGATTAGAGAGATCTAGGTCCAAGGGGGAGTTTGTTGATACATGTATGTCCCTAGATCAGGATATGAAATGTAATAGATCTTGTTTATCGGATTCTGATGTAATTTGAAATGATAAATGAAATGATATTGATTGTTTGTGATTTGTAATGTCTAATATTTCATTAATGAGTCGATATTGAATTGGTAATTAGGTTTTTGATTGTTTGAATGGTTACACATAATGTTATATTAATTAATACATTCAAACTTAACATAATGAAGTTCTCATGCGAATGGCCCATGCGAATGGACCACACGCATGAATAACTTCATACGATTGACTCAGTCGCACGACTGAACCAGGAGACTGGATTAGTCGTATGATTGACACATAAGATTGGCTCAGTCGCACTACTGAACACTCAGTCAAGCGGATGAATCAACCGCATGGTTCAATCGCACGACTGAACCATACTTATGGTCCAGTCGCCCGAATGAGCAATACTAACCTATAAATACAACCCAATTCATGGAAAAACGTAAGCATTCATTCTATTACGACTCCAGACGTACCCTACCCGTCCAAAAGCCTCCCAAATCGTTCTCCAAGTTCACAGAACACATTAGATCGATTCCCAATCGATTTCTAACGTTAGTTTCAATTCTTGATTGATTCTTCGTGTGTTCTCACTGATTGGATCGCCAATCAAATAGAATTCCGCACTATTTGATCTAGTTTACACGCTAATCACTAGGTATTTCGTTCAAATTAATTAGGACCTGGTATTTGAACGAAATACCTAGTGATTAGCGTGTAAACCAGATCAAATAGTGCGGAATCCTATTTGATTGGCGATCCAATCAGTGAGAACACACGAAGAATCAATCAAGAATTGAAACTAACGTTAGAAATCGATTGGGAATCGATCTAATGTGTTCTGTGAACTTGGAGAACGATTTGGGAGGCTTCTGGACGGCTAGGGTACGTCTGGAGTCGTGATAGAATGAATGCTTACGTTTTTCCACGAATTGGGTTGTATTTATAGGTTAGTATTGTTCATTCGGGCGACTGGACCATAAGTATGGTTCAGTCGTGCGATTGAACCATGCGGTTGATTCATCCGCACGACTGAGTGTTCAGTAGTGCGACTGAGCCAATCTTATGTGTCAATCATACGACTGATCCAGTCTCCTGGTTCAGTCGTGCGACTGAGTCAATCGTATGAAGTTATTCATGCGTGTGGTCCATTCGCATGGGCCATTCACATGAGAACTTCATTATGTTAAGTTTGAATGTATTAATTAATATAACATTATGTGTAACCATTCAAACAATCACAAACCTAATTACCAATTCAATATCGACTCATTAATAAAATATTAGCCATTACAAATCACAAACAATCAATATCATTTCATTTATTATTTCAAATTACATCAGAATCAGATAAACAAGATCTATTACATTTCATATCCTGATCTAGGGACATACATGTATCAACATAAACAAAATGGGTGGAAATTGGTGGGGAAAAGACAAACACTTTTCCATAAACCAGGCATCTAGACATCTAGACATCCACTTTGTGACAAACAATTTTATTTTATTTTTCTAAATTTAATTTACATTGCTATTATTATTGTTACTAAGATTTCGAGTCCTACCGGTAGAAAAATGTTGTTCGTGGCTGGGTTTTACCGCAACGGGCCTTCGGGTGGCAGATTTTCCCTGGAATTGGTGGTTGGTGGGCTTGGTCTTCCAAGCACTGTCTGTGCTTGCGGGCGTATAGGTGTCTTTTTACCATTGGGGCACCCAGGGTAGTCGGGATTTAGTTAATTGGACGTTCAATAATAATATTAGTAATGAGCAAAAGTTCACGGAGTTTTGTTGGAACACTAACGGGAAACTCCAACCAATTTTGGACAAACTCTCCTATACAGAATGTTGTAGCTAATTTGTCTGACGGAAATTTTAGGGTCTGTTTTTTGTACGGACATTGTTAGAAATTTGTAGATTGTTGTGACAATCCATTTTGTCATAAACTTTTGTTGAAAAATAAGCAGTTTTCTAGTGGTATTTATTTGTTTTCAATAACTTCAGCAATTATGCTAACTAGATTGTTTAATAGCATGAATCTTGCAACCGGGAAATCTTGCAACCGTATTTCACTATATTAGTGATATTAGTATGGTAGCCATGTATGTTAGTTTGTGGTGGTTATGTTAGTTGATGGTTGTTGAGTTTTTTAGATTCTAGTTGAGATATTCTTCTAGAATCTCCCATTGGATCCTATAAATGTAACTCCTCCATTCTCTTTTGAATAATAAGAAAACCCAATCACATATACTATTTACCTTTTCACGCTCCTTCATCCGCATTGATCCTTATGTTTTTTTTATGTGGGGCTAATACGGAAGACTGAACTGTTACCCACGTTTTCTTACTCGGACGCATTCACCAACACCCATATTTGGATACTCAGCCACATTCACTATTACCCGTATTTCCTACTAGCTACATTAACCCGATACTTAACCAGCTCAAAAGTTCACCCGCATCGAATTGATTCAGTACTTGGAAAACATAGGCAACTGCTCATCCACATTGGTAAAGAAGTCATCCACATTAACCTGTGGACATCCATATAGGATAACCATCATCCGTATTCACTTAGTTGATCTACTATCCAAGCCTAAGGCAATTCATAATTAGTTATACCTATTGTTATTGATCTACGTCAATGTGTTAAAAAGGATTTGAATGTGCTTTACCTTTTTTTCCCAAGTCATGTTGTGTGCTAGCATTTGATTGTCTTGCTTAGTGCATTGCATGGTTATGGTTTCTTGTTTTGTGCTAGCAGTTTATTGCTTTGCTTAGTACATTGTATGGTTATGGTTGTCTGCTTTGTGCTAGTATTTGATTGCCTTACTCAGTGCATTGCATGGCTATGGTTGCTACTTTGTGCTAGGTTTTGGTTACCTTGCCTAGTGTATTGCATGGTTGTGGTATATTATATGCTAACAATCATAGGCATAAAAATAAGAAAGAAAGTGGATGATCTTCTAGGCGTGTGAAACAAAAAGAAATAAAGTAAGCTAAATCAACCAATGGAGTATTTCTACCTTTGTAACTATGAACAAGTAAATCCGAAACCAACCATTCATAGTCAGTTTAAATGATATTTGTTTCTAACGTATAAACCGGTTTGTAACTTTCAATCAACATAAAATAACAAACTTAAATCTATTTGTAGCACAAAAACATTTATGACAAATTTTTTTTACTTTTTTGAAACAATATGAAATTTACAAATTACGTCGATCAACCAGTATATATACTTTACTAATTACAAAAACATTTAATTTAACTTATTGATTATTTTTATTTGTAAATATCGATTATAAACATAGCACTTATTATAAATCAAACCACACAAGTTTGCACCAAGCCCACAACCATTTAACATAACTTTTAGTTTTCAGTTATTCATTTTGTTTTCTCTTCTGAAATTCATACTAAAATCATATTCCCATGTTTAGCATAAAGATGGAATCAAGGGTTACCTTTGTTTGCTACGAAGATCAATGTTTGCCCATCGTATCTCGAGGGGCCAGGGGCGTCCCAATAGTGTATCTAGCGTGGGGCCCCCTAAAACTAGGGTCTCATTATTTTGTAAGTTCACAAGTATATATTGGGTTGTACACTTGGACTTCAAAATCTTAGATCCAAATATAAAATAAGTCTGAAAACAACACCGGGTTTGCAGATGTGAGCGGCTTCTTTTTCATTGAGTGAGACGTGCCGTTTACGAAGACGAATACGAAGAGTCCAACACGATAATCAATCGGCCATGCAGATCGATAAATCCTTACTCGATAATATCCGTCGCAATTAGCAGCATAAGTCTTCCATTAATCCTACAAAAAATCAGTCTGCTGTGTTCGAAAATAACAAAACTTCAATCGTAATTAGCCTATTACTTTTTTGTGTTAATATCAAGCAACGACTACTGTTGTAGGTTAATTACAACGGCGATTAGCCGGTTAGGGAATTTGTAATTTTCTCTCCACGAGACTACTGCTTACAACTCACCAACTCGACTTACGGTTGTGTTTTCGTATTTCTGATAGACAGATTAGAAATTATTTGCACATTTTCTACTGCCTACACATTGCTGATATATAGATTAATTCATTATTTGCGTTGATCCTTTGTAGTTTGTATTGAGTTGCTATTGCTACTTTCTAAGTTGCTAGGCCTACTAAATTTGCACATTGTTGTTTAGCGCTTTGAATTTGAAAAATTTGGATGAAAAATTTGAAAAGGATAACTGTATGTTTGGAGGAAAACATATGATTAGGGTTTCCTATCTCTAGTTTTGTTTCTCAACTCTATATCAAAGCTTTCTAATCGATCCTTTTTTAACAAAAATTGTATTAGAATAATTTTTTTTGGCAATGTGCTGATCCATTAATTGTTATCAGTTGATTTATAATTTATTTATTAGTTTTTGAAGTCTAATGAAAAATATTTTATTTGTGAATTTTAATAAGAATTTGGAAGACAAGTAAATAGCATGGATGTAGATGGAGGATGTATCCAACTTGAATAATCACCCGGTTGTTCTACACAGTCACTCCAAAGGTATTTTTAGTCACTTATCTTCTTATGAGAGAAAAAAAGCAATTGAATATGATACAAATTGGATATAAGATTGTGTTAATTCGAAAGAAAACGTAAAAGTCAACAAAAAAGTCATTCAGAAAGGCTAAAAGGTAAGACTCAACGGCCCCAATTATAAAGTTTGCATGGGGCCTTTAAAAAGCTTGAGACGGCCCTGCAAGGGGTTCAAGATGAAAAGAGAGGGATTGTGATGTAGGCGGAAGCAAAAGAATAAACAATTGAACCAATTTATTCAACGAGAATACCAAGAAAAATTCTTCTAACTATCGTTGATTCACAAAGAATACCGATAAAGAGAAAACAAAGGGTTTTTTTTAATAAACTTCAATAATAATTTCATCCATTTCTTACATGCATATAAAGAAAGAAAACAAAAGTCAAATGGACCACAAAACATAGATGGGCCAAAACCTGGGTCAAATATAAAGTCCAATAAAATCTAAAAATAAGACAAAAATTAAAATAACTCATATAATAAGCCAATTTTGGGCCAAAACGATGACCCAAACTGTCTCGGCGGTTTACGAAAAAGTGCTCCTCGGTCCAACGGTCGTTTCGACTGGTCGCAAGCCCAGACTTCTAGCCCAAGTTATGGTCATTTCAGTGAAGCCCCCTTTGACAAGCGATCTTGGGCCTCCAAAAAGGCTATAACTTGCTACTCCACACTTGAGCCCACACAATTCCCTCCTGGGTAGACAAAATTCATCCTCGAATTCTCAACGGGCTCATCAGAAGAAGAATCACCATGATAAGGTAGCAAATGTTTCACATTAAACACATTTGTACACCGAATATGGCTAGGCAACTTTAGTCGATATGCATTGGGATTTATCTCCTGCATATTTTCAATAGCTTTAATCTTTTTGGCAGATAACTTGTTGTACTCCCCCACTGAAAAATAATCTTTAGTTAGCACAACCCAAACAAAGTTACCTTCTTCAAAATCAGCTTGTCTTTGCTTTTTATTAGCAGCTTTCTTGTACTTGGCATTCGCTTGGGTCAAGTTATGACGAACAGCTTTATGAACTTCATGCAATCCCTCCATAAAATCTTGAACCTTTTTGGGAACAGAGCCAGATGCAGGAAGTGATATTAAATCAAGTGGACCTCGAGGTTGAGAAGAATAGACTACTTGAAATGGACTAAACTTGATGATTGTGAGCAAATTTAGCTTGGTATAGTTTCTGGTCCCATGCTTTCACATGATCACCGACTAAACATCGCAGAAAATTACCAAGTGAATGGTTTACAACTTCAGTTTGATCATCCGTTTATGGATGATAAGCACTACTGAAACTGAGTTGGGTATTCACCATCCTCCATAGGCTGCATAAAAAATGACTCAAAAACCGGATATCCCGATGAGAAACAATAGAAGAAGCAATCCATGTAAGCGATACACATCACAAAAGAAAAGTTGTGCCATATTAACAACATCAGTTGTCTTCTTACAATGAATAAAATGAACCAACTTAGAAAACCTATCAAAAACAACAAAGATAGAGTCATTACCCCCTTTGTGTATGTGGCAACCTCAACACAAAATCCATGCTAATATCAACCCATGGCTGCAAAGGACAGGCAATGGCATATAAAGGCCCGCGTTACTAGCTGTGCCCTTAGAAACTTGACAAATACAACACCTCTTAACATAATGATCCACTTCTTTTCTCATAATAGGCCATAAATAAGAAGCTTGTACCAACTGTACAGTACGATCACGACCAACGTGCCCTTCACCATGCAACTCCTTAATAATATGTAAACATAAACTGGAATCAAGAATACATAGTGATTCCCCTTGAACAGAATGCCATCTCGTATAAGAAAATTTAACTTCTGACCAGTCTGCACATCCTGCATAATAACTGAAAAATATAGATCAATGGCTAACTGCTCAGAATGACATCTAAGCCTGGCACATCAACCCTCATAGAAATTAGCAAATTATTCCTCTTGCTTAGGGCATCAGCAACTCCTATTATCACCCCTTCAATTCTGCGGTACGTGTTCGTTAGAAAAAAGAATTGTCACCCTCATAAAACGGATTTTCATCATCTGCCACTTCACGATGATTACGATTACGCCCTCGGTCCAAAGGTCGTTTTGACTAGTCGTAGGCCCAAAACGAAGACTTGTAGCCCAAGCTATGATCGTTTGAGTGGAGCCCCCTTTGACAAGCAATCTTGGTCCTCCAAAAAGACTATAGCTTGCTCCTTGATTTAGTCGGAAACAGAAGGATAAATAATTGAACCTGTTGATTCAACGAGAATACAAGGAACAATTCGTCTAACTATCGTTGATTCGCAAAGAATGCCGATAATCAGAATTCACGCTAACACACACTGTGATAGAGAGAAAAAAAAGATTTTTTGCAAACTTCAATTATTATTCGGTCCATCTCTTACAAGCATATAAAGAAAGAAAACAAAAGTCAAATAGGCCACAAAACATAAACGCATCAAAAACTGAGCCAAATGTAAAGTCCAACAAAATATAAAATAAGACAAAAATTAAAATAACTCATAAAATAAGCCGGTTTTGGGCTGAAACATGCTTCTTGGTCCAACGGTCGTTTTGACTGGTCGCAAGCCCAATACAAAGACTTTTAGCCCAAGTTATGACCATTTCAATGAAGCCCTTTTGATAAGTGATATTGGGCCTCCAAAAAGGTTATAGCTTGCTCATCCACACTTGAGCCCACATCACTCCTCCACACATGGCCCCACACCAAATTGTATCTTTGAGGGTTTTCCCACTACTAGAAAAACTGCAATAGATGACGACCAATGCGCGTCATCATTGGAGTCGGACGTATGCGCGTGAAGGAAGGGGTAGTCATAAATGAAAGATGACAAGTATCTGCACGTCATCTCTTTATGACTCGCAGAAGATGACTTGCATTTTCTAACGTGCAATGTGTATCAAGTAAGGGGTAACCATAAATGACAAGATAACGAGCATTCGCGTGTCATCTTTGTGAATTTTATGACACGTTTAAAATGATACGCAATGTCCATAAAAAATGTAGCTCCTTTATTTTACATATATATATATATATATATATATATATATATATATATATATATTGTACGCCCGGTTATTTTCCTCGAAGCCGACGAAAGAAGAAAAAGAAATAAAGTCCAAAGTCGAGGGACCGAACTTGCCAAAACGGGAGAAGGTTTGGAAGAGTGGGGGATTAAGAGGGGAGGGCAGCCCACACCCTCCCCCACAATCTCTAAAATTCAGCCAAGGAGAAGAGAGGAAGAGAACAAGAGCAAAAGCTAGGGTTTCGAAGAATCGAGTGCAAAAGTCGAGGTTTAGCGAGTTTGTGTGAAGCTTTACTCGTAGAGGTCATTAATGTGAGTTTTAGGACCCCTCTTTTACACGTTTTTGAATGATTTTGGGGCTGGAACACATCTGAAAACCCTTTTTTCAAGTTTTTGGGAGTAAACCCGTTTATGTATTTATGTATATGTGTATGATTCGTTTGGAGCTTGATTTCGGGCATAGTTATGCTTGAATGATGTCGTGGTATGCTTGCCTAAGGTTTAGAATGGTTGATTTGAGCTTAAAAGAGGTTTGAAAGAGTTTGGAGGCCGAAAACGTCCGCTGCAATTCGGGATGAACTGCATTCTGCGCACAGCTAGGGCTATGCGACTAGAGGTCCATGCGTCCAAATGGCATGCGACTGGGTCCATACACACGACAGGAGTGCGACGGAGGTTCATACGCATGATAGTAATGCGAATGGATGCATGCGGATGAAGGTCATGCGACTGAATGAAATGCGAATAAGGGTCATGCGACTGAAGGTCATGCGACTGGAGTCCATATGCCTGTGAGTCGTGCGATTGAGGTTCATACTCACGAAAGATGTGCGACTGAGAGCCATTCGCATGAAGGTCATGCGATTGAGGTTCATACGCCCAGATGTCATGCGACTGAGCTTCATTCGCATGGGAAGCATGCGATTGGAGGCCATGCGACTGGAGGTCCATTCGCCTGAGTGTTCTCATATGCATGAGAGACCATGCGACCGACTAGGGTCCATACGCCCAAGTGACCATAGTATTGTCTGACTTTCGGGAAGTGCGGACATATGCTCGGATCTTGGGGTTGTAGATGATGTGATGGGCATGGATGATGAGCTGCTGATGATGATGATGCGATGCATGATGATGTGTGATGCCGTATGGTTTTATATGAGGTGATGCGCATGATTCGTGTGATGTTTGATGTCGTGTGATTGTGCATGATGTATGTTATGTATGTTTGATGTTGTCGTGTGTGATGATATTATATGTTGTTATGTTCCTTATTGTTATGTGTGATTATCTTCCCGTGGTTGTGCGATGTATGTTAATGAATGAAATAAAAGTATTATGTAACGTAAAGTGGAAGATAATGAAAAGAGGAACGTAATGAATGAATGCAAGCATGAACGAACAAATAAGAGTAAGGATGGCTTGTAAAAGAAGAGAGGGAGTTGTTAGCTCAACTGTGTGTGTATTATAGCGTGCGATCTTGGCTAACTCATAAGGGAACATAGACACAGTAGGGAGTTCAATTTTGGTAACTGCTTCGATACGTGCGATGTGGTATTTACTGTGTGCTATGTAGCGTGCGATTTTGGCTACCTCATGTGGATTATATAACGTGCGATTTTGGCTAACCTATGAGATGGCGTGCGATTCTGGCTAAACCCCAGGAGTTCTCACACACACAGGGGGAGTCGGTCTTGGTGACCACTCCGTTGGTGCGATTTGTGCGATATGTACGATGGACATCATAAGGGATTATAGACACAATGGGGGTTCAGTTTTGGTAACTGCTCCGATACGTGCGATGTGGTATTTACTGTGTGCTATGTAGCGTGCGATCTTGGCTACCTTATGTGTGCGATCCATGCGATATGTACTTCGGGTACAATGATGCGAACGAGCGATTTGTGCGAAAGTGCGATATGCATGAAATGAACGAACGGAAGGGAAGATGTTATAAACGAATGAAGCGAATGATAAAGTACCGTGCGATGATTAATGAATGGAAGAATGTAATGAAGGTAATGAAAGATAATAATTATATTATATGTATGTATGTATGTTGTGTGATCGCGTACGAACTTAACGAATGGTTTTATAAAAGAAGTAAAGTATGTTTTATTTATAACTAGAACTCACTCAGCAACGCTGACTTTGATGTGTTTTCAGTTGGCAGATATGTTGCTGAGGATGGCACGGGGCGGCTACTCAACTTATTTTGGATGGCATCCAATGTTATAATGCTTTTGTAATGAAATGTAAAATGATATTGTGTAATGAACGGTTGTATTATTTTGCAAAAGTATTTTGATGAAATGAAAATATTGTTTTTAATGTTTCCGCTGCAACGTTTTATGAAAGTGAAATGTAATTATATGTTTTATGTGCGATGAGGATCCAACTGTAAGCGTCCCGGGAACGGTGCCTTACAAGTTGGTATCAGAGCCAAAGTTAAAGTGAAATGGGTAAATTTTCAAAATAAACCTTAACTTAAACTGAAAATAGGACGGAAAGGGAATGGGATGCCAATCTGAGTAGCTGCGTGCCATCAGGTATTTTCTTAATGATAATCGGTATTACGTGCGCATGTTATGTGGTTATGTGTTGTTTGTAGATTTAAATACTGATGTAGTCAGGACAGGTAATGCTTGGGGTATGAAGAGTAAAGTAAGTGGCTAATCACAACTGGCCACTGTTATTAAGGACTTACTATACTTGACATAAACTGATATGTTCCCTTGAATGACTGTGTTAGTGTTTGAATCTTTCAGTGTGTGTGAGGATGGCCGGTGGTAGATCTTCAAAAGCTTCTCGTAGTGGAGGTGGTAGTGGACGTGGTGCTGAACCACGGGTCACGAGGGGAAGACCTAGAGTTGAAAAGGTGGTTCCTGAAGAACCTGAGACCCCTCATCCGGAGGCTGGGGATGAGAGTGCAAATTTGAGGGCCTCAATGAAAGAGGCAGTTGCAGAGGAGGTTCATCAGGTCATACAGACGATCCTACCGTCTGTGGTGACCGAAGTGATTAAGGCTGTACAGGAAGGAGAAAGGAAATAGAGGAACAGGTCCTTGGGAGGACGGGAGCAAGCGAAGCCTGAAACGGTTCTCTCTGATGATAAAGAAGATGAGGAAGAAGAGCCTGCGCCGGAGGCGGCACAAGGTTGTAATTATGGGGTGTTTCAACGATGCAAGCCCCCTACTTTTGATGGCAATGGCACTACTGCTGCTGCTCACCGATGGGTGAGGGAAATGGAAGTTGTTTTAAATATCAGCGAGTGCCGAGAAGATCGGAAAGTAAAATTTGCTACCCACTCTTTTGTGGACTCAGCTTTGTGCTGGTAGGACAACATAGTCCAAGTTGAGGGAAGCAGGGCTATCGGAAGGATGAGACGGTCAGAGTTGAAAAGGCTGGTGATTGAGGAGTTCTGTCCGCACCATGAGATGGATAAAGTTGAGAGGGAGTTCCTGCAGCTGGAGGCGGGAATGATGACACATCAACAATACACTACCAAATTCAACGAAATGGCACGACTAGTGCCGGATCAGGTGACACCTCTTTCGCGAAAGATCAAGAGGTATATTCAGGGCTTGCCGGCGAATATCCGTAGGCACATGATCGCTACCCGACCGAGCACGTTTAGGTCAGCAGTTGATTTGGCAGGGAGGTTGTACGATGAAAGAACAGTAGTGGTGGTGGCTGAAGACAGCGAGAAAGGTGATGAAGACCAGAACTGGAGGGGGAAGAGAACTGGACGGGGTGGTGTCCCGACGAATAATAAGCACGCACGGGGGGGTGACCGTCGTGTGGTCACACCTAGCGCGGGGTCGGACAGATGTGGTAAATGCGGGATGGAGTATTTGGGATAATGCAAAAGGGGACCAAACACTTGCTTCAAGTGTGGGAAGCCTGGTCATGTGGCTAGGGAATGTGGAACTGTGAGATGTTATAATTATGGAGAAATTGGCCACATGAGCAGGGACTGTAAGAAGCCAAGGGCGGAAGGTTTGGGAGTGAAGAGGACCGGAGGAGAAGGACAGAGGGCGAACGCAGCGCCTACACGATGATGCAAGAGGAGGCTAGGGCGGACCCCGATGTTGTGTCAGGTACGTTTCTAGAAAATCAACCTTTAGCCTTTGTGTTATTCAATGTTGGCGCTAGTAAAAGTTTTATTCCTGCTGCTTTCTGTGCTAAATTGCCTGTTAGTAGTAAGGATATAGATACGCCCTTCGATGTGGTCCTAGGAGTGGATTGCTTGGCGGAATACGAAGCGAATATTGTATGCCGCAAAAAGAGGATACGGTTGACAGCGCCTGACGGGATCACAGTGACGGTAGAAGGTGATCGAGTCGCGACGATCGAGAGGAGTTGGGGGCAGGAAAGTGCATGAGGCGTGGACGTATTGTCTACTTGGCCGATGTAAGGTATGTGGATACACTGATGTTCCAATTGTCCAATGAACCAGTTGGGTGTGACTTTCCAGATGTAGTTCCCGAATACTTACCAGGAGTGCCACTTAACTGTGAGATCGAGTCTACGTGGGAGACGGAAGAAGAGATGAGACAACATTACCCACACTTGTTCGAGGAATAACAGGTTTTGGGGACGAAACCTAAATTAGGGGGGTGGACTTGTAACACCCAGATATTTTCCTCGAAGCCGACGAAAGAAGAAAAAGAAATAAAGTCCAAAGTCGAGGGACCGAACTTGCCAAAACGGGAGAAGGTTTGGAAGAGTGGGGGATTAAGAGGGGAGGGCATCCCACACCCTCCCCCACAATCTCTAAAATTCAGCCAAGGAGAAGAGAGGAAGAGAACAAGAGCAAAAGCTAGGGTTTTGAAGAATCGAGTGCAAAAGTCGAGGTTTAGCGAGTTTGTGTGAAGCTTTACTCGTAGAGGTCTTTAATGTGAGTTCTAGGATCCCTCTTTTATATGTTTTTGAATGATTTTAGGGCCGGAACACATCTGAAAACACTTTTTTCGAGTTTTTGGGTGTAAACCCGTTTATGTATGTATGTGTATGTGTATGATTCGCCCGGGGCTTGATTTCGGGCTTGGTTATGCTTGAATGATGTCGTGGTATGCTTCACTAAGGTTTAGAATGGTTTATTTAAGCTTAAAAGAAATTTGGAAGAGTTTGGAGGCCGAAAACGTCTGCTGCAGTTCGGGATGAACTGCATTCTGCGCACAGCTAGGGCTATGCGACTGGAGGTCCATGCGTCTGAATGGCATGCAACTGGGTCCATATGCACGACAGGAGTG
This sequence comes from Flaveria ramosissima, assembly GCA_025215565.1. NCBI lineage: Eukaryota > Viridiplantae > Streptophyta > Magnoliopsida > Asterales > Asteraceae > Flaveria > Flaveria ramosissima. The sequence goes on from CM046034.1 coordinate 1,536,378, forward strand.
CGACTGAGGTTCATACGCATGATAGTAATGCGACTGGATGCATGCGGATGAAGGTCATGCGACAGAATGAAATGCGAATGAGGGTCATGCGACTGAAGGTCATGCGACTGGAGTCCATACGCCTGTGAGTCGTGCGATTGAGGTTCATATGCATGAAAAGTGTGCGACTGAGAGCCATTCGCATGAAGGTCATGCGACTGAGGTCCATACGCCCAGATGTCATGCGACTGAGCTTCATTCGCATGGGAAGCATGCGATTGGAGGCCATGCGACTGGAGGTCCATTCGCCTGAGTGTTCTCATACGCATGAGAGACCATGCGACCGACTAGGGTCCATACGCCCAAATGACCATAGTATTGTCTGACTTTCGGGAAGTGCGGACGTAGGCTCGGATCTTGGGGTTGTAGATGATGTGATGGGCATGGATGATGAGCTGATGATGATGATAATGCGATGCATGATGATGTGTGATGCCGTATGGTTTTATATGAGGTGATACGCATGATTCGTGTGATGTTTGATGTCGTGTGATTGTGCATGATGTATGTTATGTATGTATGATGTTGTCGTGTGTGATGATGTTATATGTTGTTATGTTCCTTATTGTTATGTGTGATTATCTTCCCGTGGTTGTGCAATGTATGTTAATGAATGAAATGAAAGTATTATGTAACGTAAAGTGGAAGATAATGAAAAGAGGAACGTAATGAATGAATGCAAGCATGAACGAACAAATGAGAGTAAGGATGGCTTGTAAAGAAGAAAGGAGGTTCACGACTCATTGGGAGTTGTTAGCTCAACTGTGTGTGTATTATAGCGTGTGATCTTGGCTAACTCATAAGGGGACATAGACACAGTAGGGAGTTCAGTTTTGGTAACTGCTCTGATACGTGCGATGTGGTATTTACTGTGTGCTATGTAGCGTGCGATTTTGGCTACCTCATGTGGATTATATAGCGTGCGATTTTGGCTAACCCATGAGATGGCGTGCGATTCTGGCTAAACCCCAAGAATTCTCACACACACAGGGGGTGGTCGTGGTGACCACTCCGTTGGTGCGATTTGTGCGATATGTACGATGGACATCATAGGGATTATAGACACAATGGGGGTTCAGTTTTT
>CM046034.1:2897500-2937500 GCA_025215565.1 Flaveria ramosissima
TGCTCCTGCGAATGACCCAGTTTCATGTGTTTACAACATATCAGGTGTATTACATTAAGTCTAGACTATTCGACAAGCGACAGACACACTATATATGACTATATATGCTCCAACAAATTCCCCCTTGGACGTTGCTTGCGAATAGTAGATAACACCTCTTACAATCTTCAGTCAATCTTTGCTCTGGTTGTCAATAGAATCAAACGAAAACCATATTAGCCAATGTTGCCACTCCGTCAGGTTGCTACAGTATCCCTGAAAATGAATTTAGGCACAATAGCTTTCGTTTACTTTGCAGAACACCATCATAGCAGCAAGATTCCCCATATGACTGATTTTTCCAGATAATGACATGAACAGTTTTCCATTGCTTCAATCTTCACACAGGCTAACTTGATTAACATTAACACCTGCAGAAATTCCCCCTCACATTCAGCATATCCCAATATATAAATGTTGTGCTCTCTTGGTGTCTTCATACGGTGTATTGGGCAAAAGGTTGAAGGTTCCAATCCACAACTGACAATCTCAACCAAATCAGCATGCATGTAGATTCTTCATCGGAAACCGGCTCACATCATCACTTTCTGATTGCATCTTCAATTTCTCTATACATAGATTCCCCCTAAGAATGAGAATCCTCTCTATTCGGATAAATACAACTTGATTGACCCATAAATAGTCAGATGCTCCTAACTACCCCACAAAATCAGCACTGACTGCTGAGATCTTCTCTTCTCTCTTTCGTGTTCCAAATACATTCACCTATTCAGGAGGTCCGACGAATAATAGGGTATACATCGAACTTGTTTGACAAAAGAACCGCAGGGTGAATGTGCTTTGCTCATCTTCAAATCTGGAACAAATGCGGATGGTCCATTCGTGCGATTAGACATACGACTAGTCTAGTCGCACGACTGAACATACGACTGGTTCAGTCGCATGACTGGTTCATTAGCATGGTCCAGTCGTACGAATGGTCCATTCGCATGGCCCAGTCGTACGAATGGTCCATTCGCATGACCCAGTCGCATGAACGGGTCTGCACGCAGTTTTTCAGATTTGCAGCCGCCAGGGCTGCCCAAAACCCTAATCTGACGAATTCAACATAAACCGAAACAAAGTAGACATCATCAGATTCGAAAGGGTGATATGAACGTGGTTTTGAGTGCAATTTTAACATAGAGATACCACACGTAACACGATCTGATCAAAACATGAAGAACACGAAGTGGGTTTAACATCAAGATCTGAAATTGGATCCAGAAATCAAGAGCTCGGGTTGCTAGAATGATTGTTAGATCATTCCAGCAGTAATCAGCTCTGATACCAATTGTGAAGTCGCTGGATCGGTAAACATCCGAGCATGTTCTTGACGGAAGGATAAACAACAGCAAAAACCAAGAGACAATCAATAACACGAACTATAATATAATGGTTTCATTGATAAAACCTAACGATTACAAGCTCGTTACAACATAAGAATCAAGACTCTTGGCAAGGGGAGATCGAGCATGATCTCCCCTCTCATCCGGCAGCCCTAGGCTCCGGGCAGACTCCCTCCCCAAATCCTTATCTCTCTACACATTGAAACTGGCATATATAGGCCTCGGCCCATATTTGATGCGACTGGGCCCATTCGTGCGATTGGACCATGCGTATGGTTCAATCGTACGACTGGACCATGCGTATGGTTCAATCGTGCGACTGGACCATACTTATGGTTCAGTCTTACGAATGGCCAATCGCATCTCTCAGTCGCACGACTGGCCCATTAGCAAGGCTCAGTCGCACGACTGAGTCTCATTCGCATATGCTCCTACGAATGACCCAGTTTCATGTGTTTACAACATATCAGGTGTATTACATTAAGCCTAGACTATTCGACAAGCGACGGACACACTATATATGACTATATATGCTCCAACACAACCTCATGAACCAAGACAATAGGGGTGGCAACAATGGTAATGGACATAATGTGGGAATGGTGGGGATGAAGAGAATGGCGAAAATGAGTACGAAAGAGAGAATGGCAATAACAATGGAGAATGAGGTGGACTGTGTAACGAGAATAGTGATAGTAACATAAATGGAAATGGTGGTGGTCCAGGCAATGGAAATGGAAACGGACCGAACAACCTTAATGCTAATAGAAATGTAAATGGCGATGGAGGGAGAAGGAGAGGATGTACCTATAAGGAGTTGTTGCTTGTAAGCCTAAGGATTTCGATGGAAAAGGTGGAACGATAGCATTAACCAGACGGATCGAGAAAATGGAAGCAGTGATCGACATTAGTGAATGCCCGAACAGTCACAAAATCAAGTATGCTACATGTTCGTTGCAAGGTAAGGTGTTAACCTGGTGGAATACTCAGATTCAAGCGAGAGGTAGGGAGGCGGCGATGCAAATGATGCGGGATGATTTAAGGCATTGATCACTAAGGAGTATTGTCCTAATAATGAAATGCAAAAATTGGAGCATGAATTTTGGAATCATACTATGGTCGGGGCTGGGCACGCAACATATACGGATCGATTTCATGAATTGGCTAGGCTTGTTCCGCATTTGGTAACCCCAGAATCGAAGAGAATCGAGAAGAACATCTGGGGTTTGGCTCCTCAATTCGGGGCCATGGTAACCGCAGCCGCTCCTCACACAATCCAGAGTGCGATACTGAAGGCAGGCACTCTAACAGATGAGATTGTGAGAACTGGAGTATTTAATTGATGCCGTTATAGAAGAATTTCCACCTATGGATGAGAACTCGGAATTTGAAGCTAAGGGTGGTCAGAAAAGAAGGGATAATGGAGAAACAAGCAAGCAAATAGGGGGAAGGTTTGATAAGAAGACAAAGGTGACAAGAAATTTTGTAACGGTGAACCAAGGAAGAAAATACTATGTTGGGCCGCATCCTAAATGTGGAAAATGTAATTTTCACCATCCTCAAGCGGCGTCGTGCCGCGTGTGCATGAACTATAGATGCCCGGGACATCTTGCAAAGGACTGTAGGGTGGCGCCCAAGTTGGTTGCACCTACTAATACAGTTAATCCGTTAGGAAATGTTAGGATTTGAAATGAGTATGGGAGCCCTGCTCACTACCGGAATATGTGTGTAAGGCTCCATTCCCGGGACGCTTACAGTTGGTTCCTCATCGCACATAAAAATATAATTACGTTAACTTAAATAAACGTTGCAGCGGAAACATTAAAACAACAATCCATTTCATCATAAACACTTTTGCAACATAATACATTGTTGTCCAATTACAAAATACTTGTTCCAGTACATTACAATAGCATCATAAATATGGATGCCATCCAAAAGAGCTGAGTAGCCGCCCCGTGCCATCCTCAGCAACATTACCTGCCAACTGGAAACACATAAAAGTCAGCGTTGCTGAGTGAGTTCTAGTTTTAAATAAAACATACTTTACTTCCTTTTTCAAACCATCCGTTAATTTCGTACGCGGTCACACAACATACATACGTACAGATAATATAATTATTATCTTCCATTACGTTTGTTACATTGTTCCATTCATTAATCATCGCACGGTACTTTATCATTCGCTTCATTCGTTCATAACTTCTTTTCTTACGCTCGTTCATATCACACATATCGCACGTTCGCACCTTTCGCACTTTCATATCTTCGCACCCATCGTACATATCGCACAAATCGCACAAATGGAGTGGTCACTAGGACAGACTCATGGGTTAGCCAAAATCGCACGCTACATAGCACACAGTGAATACCACATCGCATGTATCGGGGCAATTACCAAAACTGAACCCCTTACTGTGTGTATGAACCCACATGAGTTAGCCAAAATCGCACGCTACATATGGTCACTAGGACAGACTCCCCCTGTGTATGTGAACTCTTAGGGGTTTAGCCAAAATCGCACGCTGCCTCATGGGTTAGCCAAAATCGCACGCTACATAGCACACAGTGAATACCACATCGCACGTATCGGGGCAATTACCAAAACTGAATCCCCTACTGTGTGTATGAACCCACATGACTTAGCCAAAATCGCAAGCTATATAGCACACAGTGAATACCACATCGCACGTATCGGAGCAGTCACCAAGACTGAACTCTTACTGTGTCTATAGTCCCTTATGAGTTAGCCAAGATCGCACGCTGTAAATACACACACAGTTGAGCTAACAACTCTCAATGAGTTGTGAACCTCCCTTCTTTTACTTGCAAGCCATTCTTACTCTCGTTCATTCATTCATGCATGCATTCATTCATCATGTTCCTCTTTTCGTTATCTTCCACTTTACGTTACATAATACTTTCATTTCATTCATTAAAATTCATCGCACAACCACAGGAAGATAAACATACATAAACAGAAACATCAACGAGTTCATGCAAATCATCATACATATCAGCATGCATACATAACATATATCACACCTACCATCATGCATAACATCATACATAACATCATAAAACATCATCATCATGCCCATCATAACGTCTATGACCTCAACAGTCAACTTACATAAACCCCCGGGAAACTCCCAAGTCAAAATCCACATCTGCACTTTCCCTCGAAAGTCAGAAAATAAACCATTGTTCTTTCGGGCGTATGCGTGCTACTTGGGCGTATGGACACCCTCCATTCGCATGGCCTCCCGGGCGACTGAACACTTAGGCGAATGGACGTCAGGCGAATGGACTCTATTCAAATGGACCTATGGGCGAATGGACACTTATGCGTATGGACTCTCAGTCGCATAGCTTCTATGCGCATGGCCTTCAGTCGCATGACTTCAGGCGCATGGGCTTCAGTCGCATACCCTTCGTGCGAATGAACCTCAGTCGCATGGCCTCCAGGCGCATGGACCTCAGTCGCATAACCTTCTTGCGAATGAACCTCAGTCGCATGGCTTCAGTTGCATACCCTTCAAATCGAGAACCTTTGTTACTTGGAGCGGCCCCGCCACGTCCAAATCGCTTCCCGTTCCAATTCTGATCACCCTCTCCTTTCTTGCTAGCTTCTGTCACCACCACAGTTCTTTCATCGTATAACCTCCCCGCCAAGTCCACTGCCGACCTAAACGTGCTTGGTCGGGCAGCGATCATGTGCCTGCGGATGTCCGCTGGCAAGCCCTGAACATACCTCTTGATCTTTCGTGATAGAGGTGTCACCTGATCAGGCACCAGCCATGCCATTTCATTGAACTTGGTGGTGTATTGCTGATGTGTCATGGTTCCCGCCTCCAGCTGCAGGAAATCCCTCTCAACTTTATCCATCTCATGGTGAGGACAGAACTCCTCAATCACCAGCCTTTTCAACTCTGACCATCTCATCCTTCCGATAGCCCGACTACCCTTAGCTTGGACTATATTGTCCCACTAACACAGAGCCGAGTCCACAAAAGAGTGGGCAGCAAACTTTACTTTCTGATCCTCCCGACATTCGTTGATGTTCAAAACAGCTTCCATTTCTCTCACCCACCGGTGAGCAGCAGCAACAGTGCTGTTACCATCAAAAGTAGGGGGCTTGCATCGTTGAAACGCCCCATAGTTACAGCCTCGTGCCGCCTCCGGCGCAGGCTCTTCTTCTTCCTCTTCTTCATTGTTAGAGAGAACCGTTTCAGGCTCCGGTTGCTCCCGTCCTCTCGAGGACCTGTTTCTCTCCTTTCTTTCTCCTTTCTTTACAGTCTTAATTACTTCAGTCACCACAGACGGTAAGATCGTCTACATGAGCTGATGAACCTCCTCTGCTACTGCCTCTTTCATTGAGGCCCTCAAATTCGCACTCTCATCACCAGCCTCCGGATGAGGGGTCTCGGGCTCTTCATGAGCCACCTCTTCAGCTCTGGGTCTTCCTCACGTGACCCGTGGTCCAGCACCACGTCCACCACAACCTCCACCACGAGAAGCTTTTGAAGATCTACCACCGGCCATCCTCATACACACTGAAAGATTCAAACACCAACACGGTCATTCAAGGGAACAGCTCAGTTCATGTCAAGTATAGTAAGTCCCTAATTACAGTGGTCAGTTGTGATTAGCCACTTACTTTACTCTTCATACCCCAAGCATTACCTATCCTGACTACATCAGTATCTAAATCTACATATAACACATAAACCACAAAACATGCGCACGTAATTCTTATTATCATTAATAAAATACCTGATGGTACGCAGCTACTCAGATTGGCATCCATTCCCTTTCCATCCCATTTTCAGTTTAAGTTAAGGTTTATTTTGAAAATTTACCCGTTTCACTTAAACTTTGGCTCTGATACCAACTTGTAAGGCCATATTCCTGGGACGCTTACAGTTGTTCCTCATCGCACATAAAATATATAATTACGTTAACTTAAATAAACGTTGCAGCGGAAACATTAAAACAACAGTCCATTTCATCATAAATACTTTTGCAACATAATACATCGTTGTACAATTACAAAATACTTGTTCCAGTATATTACAAAAGCATCATACATATGGATGCCATCCAAAAGAGCTAAGTAGCCGCCCCGTGCTATCCTCAGCAACATTACCTGCCAACTGGAAACACATAAAAGTCAGCGTTGCTGAGTGAGTTCTAGTTTTAAATAAAATATACTTTACTTCCTTTTTAAAACCATCCTTTAATATTGTACGCGGTCACAAAACTACATACATACAGATAATATAATTATTATCTTCCATTACGTTGGTTACATTCTTCCATTCATTAATCATCGCATGGTACTTTATCATTCGCTTCATTCGTTCATAACTTCTTTTCTTACGCTCGTTCATATCACACATATCGCACGTTCGCACCTTTCGCACTTTCATATCTTCGCACCCATCGTACATATCGCACAAATCGCACAAATGGAGTGGTCACTACGACAAACTCATGGGTTAGCCAAAATCGCACGCTACATAGCACACAGTGAATACCACATCGCACGTATCGGGGCAATTACCAAATTTGAACCCCTTACTGTGTGTATGAACCCACATGAGTTAGCCAAAATAGCACGCTACATATGGTCACTAGGACAGACTCCCCCTGTGTGTGTGAACTCTTAGGGGTTTAGCCAAAATCGCACGCTGCCTCATGGGTTAGCCAAAATCGCACGCTACATAGCACACAGTGAATACCACATCGTACGTATCGGGGCAATTACCAAAACTGAACCCCCTACTGTGTGTATGAACCCACATGAGTTAGCCAAAATCGCACGCTACATAGCACATAGTGAATACCACATCGCACGTATTGGAGCATTCACCAAGACTGAACTCTTACTGTGTCTATAGTCATTTATGAGTTAGCCAAGATCGCACGCTGTAAAAACACACACAGTTGAGCTAACAACTCTCAATGAGTTGTGAACCTCCCTTCTTTTACTTGCAAGCCATTCTCACTCTCTTTCATTCATTCATGCATGCATTCATCATCATGTTCCTCTTTTCGTTGTCTTCCACTTTACGTTACATAATACTTTCATTTCATTCATTAACATTCATCGCACAACCACGGGAAGATAAACATACATAAACAGAAACATCAACGAGATCATGCAAATCATCATACATATCAGCATGCATACATAACATATATCACACCTATCATCATGCATAACATCATACATAACATCATCAAACATCATCCTCATGCCCATCATAACGTCTATGACCTCAACAGTCAACTTACATAAACCCTCGGGAAACTCCCAAGTCAAAACCCACATCTGCGCTTGTTGGATCTAGAAAGGCTGTTGCAACCAAAACCAAGTCACTTAGAAGATTTTGGTACAACAAACAAAGGACTTACGAAGCTAAGTATGGATCTTCCAAAGGAAGAAGGAGCTCTTCCGAAGACTAAGTGTAAAACACACTTCCAAAGACAAAGAACCTACTTCCGAAGATCAAGACTTAGAGAGAAAGATCTGAAGTCAACTATCGAAGTACAAGAAGTCCTCAAAGCCTCGGAAGCATAGAAGCCTCTTTCGAAGTATAAGTGGCTTCGGAAGAAAAAGTTCTTCCGAAGCCAATTAACCTTCAGAAGACACTCCTATTATCCAGTGGACATAAGTATGGCCTCTTTGACACTCCGCTGCAAATCTCTGAGATACAGCATGGCGTTTTCTCAAAAGCCATGTAGTTGACCATACTTTAATCCACTATTTACCTTTTTATGTTAGTACAGTTGCCATGTTAAGTTGGTGACAAAAGGTAAGTCATGGACATGTCATGACTACCATATCTTAGATAATACTTTATCTAAGATACTTTAACTTTAGCATTGTAGTATATGCTTTAGTCTTAGGTTTCCAGCTGGTATCAAAGTATATCCGGCTGTAGGATCTAGTATATATAGTTTCTCATTGTAACTCTTGTTTCATGCTTGTAAGAGTCTTGTAATATCTTGAGTTGAGAAGTAATATATACAAGTGCCTTGAAAAATATATCTCTGCTTGTTCCTTTGCTACTTATTATATTATTATCAACTCTTGTAAAAGACATTACTTCATCTGATTTGAGTGTTTCCATAAGTGAGTTTGAGAGAAATACAAGTGTTTAAGTGACAAACCCGATCCTACAATTGGTATCAGAGCTTTTTAGGCTCTTGATTGTGAGATCTTACCATCCTAATCAACTAGTTTTTCACTCCTCCTTATACCTCACTCAAAATGGCCCTCAACAAATCTGAAGTAGAGATGGGGACGATGACCAAAGCTCCCATCATCACCCCTGAAAACTTCAGGTCTTGGAGCAGAAGAATGGAAGGCTTCATCAGATACCAAGACAGCAAGATGTGGCAATCCATTGTCAATGGCCCGTATAAGCCAAAAGTAGCTGGTGGAAACGGTGCCATGATTGAGAAAGCCGTTGAAGATTATTCTGATGAAGACAGGAAGAAGCTTGACATAGACAGCAATGCTATGACTGTTCTTATGACTGCAATCCCAAACTCTATCATGGTGGGGTTTGAGCATTGTAAGTCTGCCAAAGAACTCTTTGATGCTCTTGCTCAAATGTACTCAAGCTCAAATGACTCCAAGAAGGACTCACTGAAGCAACAGTTTGAGAACTTCACCTATGTTGCTGGAGAGACTCTTAGCCAGCAATATTTCAGGTACATGGATCTCATTTTTCCCTTCAATCTGTGGGAATCACTCATGAACTCAGAGACCTTACTAGAAAGTTTATGAGTGCTCTACCCAGTGAGTGGACATTCTACTGTGTCTCTATCAAGAGAACAGAGAATCTGAATACACTCACCATGACCGAACTCTATGGGATCCTTGATGGATATCGTTTGAAAATGGAAAGCAAGAGGGGTCATTAGACAAGCAGACCCTCGAGTCTTCTTGCTAGCAACGCTTTAATGGTTGTTGAAGGATCAAGAATCTCCCAGTCTCAGCAATACCTGACCTACACCCAGCAGCCATCTTGTTCTTCTGGGCCTTACATCACATTTCCTGAGACTCCAAGGTCTCAACAAGCTCAGCAAAGCTCCTTTCAGGACAGCTGTGCATTTGTCTCAGGAAGTGGACACTCAAATGACTATCAATACTGCTTTGATGATCTAGAGTGTTTTAGCCCAGATGACGTAGAGTACGTGGACATAGTCCAACAAATGGCTCTTCTAACCTACAGAGCAAAGAAGTTCTTTAAGAGAGCTGGAAGGCAATTCCCTCAAAACCCAATCAACAACAAATTTGGGTTTGACAAAAGCAAGGCCAAATGTTACAACTGTAACCAACTTGGTCATTTTGCAAGGGAATGCAAGGCTCCCAAGTCCAACCCGGGAACCCCACAGGCCTCCACACATCCCTCTACACCAAAGCCCACCGGAAAGTCAACAGAGACTGCAGCAATGGCTCAAGAAGTTGACTGGAGCTTCATGGTTCAGGATGTGACTCCTGCTCAAGCACTCATGGCCGGAATAGATGAAAACAAGGTATATGAACATCTCTGTACTCCTGCATGTATTGCTAAGGTTGAACTGTATAAGGACTACAATATGGAAATTAAATCTGATATTGAGTCTTTAAATGTTTTAAAATCTGACTTTAAAAGGGCTGAATCTGACTAGCAAAAAAAATTGAGGAGTTAGAGAAAACTGTGTCCCTCTTAAAACATGAACATACAAACTACAAGACTCAAATCAAGGATTTAATATCCAAATTGACTGAGGCTCAAGCCCAGCTTGTCACTGCTGAGGCTCAAGCCAGGAAGTATGCTATTTTCAAGCAAAACTTCCAAGCCATTCTTGCATCATCCACTCACTCAAAACTTTGTTATCAAGACAAAGGTGGGTTGGGAACCAATGAAATTGCTCCCCCACACTCTTATGAGTCTATAAGACAACCAAGGTGTGGTACTGAAGAGCAAGAGGTTCCATCTGCTGACCCACCTTCTCATGAGTCAAAGAATGATGCAACTATGGAGACCATCACAGGGAAGGAACACGTAATTATGCCCTCCCTAGCCAATGATGATCAAACCCTGACCACCAAAGCCAGAAGAAACAGAGCTAAGGCAGCCAGAAAAACTGCCAAGAAAGTGGCTGAGTCCAAGCTAAAGATAGACCCAAAACAAAAGGGTGTATTCATCTCAGCTGGATTCCAGGTTGTTGGAAATTTTGACTCAGGAAATGAGTGCAGTACCAGTACTCCTATCCTACCAAAGGATCAGAAATTAAAGGGAAAGGTTGCTGATGAAGAGAAAAAGAACAAGAAACAGCAATCCTCTCTTTCCTAGAAAGTTAACATTTCATGCATAATGTGTGGTCCGCAAAACCACATGGCTAAAGATTGTTACTACAATCCTGCTAGCACACATTATGCAAATAATGTTAAAAGAGAAGGAGTCAGGGAAGGTTTCTCATTTGGACCATATCAAATGGTTCAAGTGATGAAAAAGGGATAGCTTGTTTCCGAAGCAAGGCTTCTCTCAGAAGAAAATTCTTCTTCCGAAAGGAAAAAGGCTTCGGAAGTTAAAGCTGTAAAGACTCAGAAAAACAAAAGAGTCCCCTTGAAACCATCCCAGAAGAAGACTGCTTCGGAAGAAAAGGTGGTGAAGGTCTCTTCCGAAAAGAAAGAAGCTTCGGAAGAATGCCAAGCTACAAAAGCTTCAACAAGCTCATCCTCTATGATCAACCAAGGGATGGAATGGAAGATCAAGGAAGATGCTGTAGCCCAAACCTCTTCTTCAAAGACATCCATTGAACCCCCATGCATAAATTTTGGTTCAATTATGTCATTATCATTGGAAGAACCCAAGACCAATAAGGCTTGGGTTTCCAATCAAAACTAATTATCTCACCTTATGTGCAGGGACATCCATATGACAAGAATAACAACATTTGGATTGTAGATAGTGGATGCTCCAGGCACATGACAGGGAACAGATCTCTCCTTTAACAATTTCAACATTATGATGGAGGTCCTGTCCAGTTTGGAGGTGAGACCGGAGGATATATTTCTGGCAGAGGAAGTATATCCAATGGAAAGTTAAAAGTTGACAAAGTTAATTTTGTCAAATAGCTTGAACACAATCTATTAAGTGTTTCTTAATTCTGCGATCAAAAGCATCAAATGCTTTTCACAGAACATGAGTGCATTATCCTCAAACCCGGGATGACAAGTCCACAGGAATTGGTGCTTCTTAGATCTTCCAGGAAAGGGGATATGTACAAGCTAGATATGAACAATGCTTCCCCAATGGGAGAAGTATCATGCTTTCTTTCCAAAGCTGATGGTGATGAGTCAACACTATGACATAAACGAATGTGTCATGTCAATTTTAAGACAATGAATAAATTGGCTAAAAATAACTTGGTACATGGTTTGCCTAAAAAGGAATTTTTCTGCAAAGATAACTGTGTTGCTTGCCTGAAAGGGAAACAACACAGGTCTTCTCATAAATCCAAAGTTGTTAACTCTATCACCACTCCATTACACTTATTGCACATGGATCTATTTGGTCCCACAAGTATTATGAGCATTGGAAGGAAATCATATTGCCTTGTGATTGTTGATGATTTTACTAGATTTACATGGGTATTCTTTTTAAGAACCAAAGATGAAACTGCTGAAACTTTAAAATCTTTTATTCTTAAAATAGAAAATCAAGTTGATCACAAGGTTAAAATAATTAGAAGTGATCAAGGGACTGAGTTTAAGAACCTAGTTCTTGACTCATTTTGTAACTCAAAAGGGATTGCCAGACAATATAGTGCTCCGAGAACTCCTCAACAAAATGGTGTTGCTGAGAGGAGAAATAGGACACTTATTGAGGCTGCTCGGACTATGTTAGCTGATTCAAAGCTACCTCTAACCTTCTGGGCAGAGGCAGTCAGCACTGCATGCTATGTGCAGAACAGAGTTCTTGTAGTAAAGCCACATGGAAAAACCCCTTATGAGTTATGGAACAAGAGGCCACCGTTCATTGGCTTTCTAAGGTCCTTTGGCAGCAGGTGTACCATACTTAACACAAAAGACAATTTGGCAAAATTTGCTGAAAAGTCAGATGATGCTATCTTTGTTGGATATTCCTCCTACTCTAAAGCCTATAGAGTTTATAATATTAAAAACCAACAATTTGAGGAATCTTCCAACATTGTAGTTAATGAGCACACTCCTTGTGTTAGGGGGAATGGCCTTGATCATATCTTTGATTTAGAATTGTTTCCAAACTATTCTAAACCATCTTGTGAGAATGTTTCAGCTGGAACAGGTGTTCAAAGTGATTCTGATGAAGATAACTGTTTGAGCTTCCCAGACCTATTCCAAGTTCTCCAAGAGTTGCAGCAAATCAAGTTCCCACTATTGAAAGATCTGACAGTATAACCATTTCAGAGATAGTGGTACTTCAACAAGGGATTCACCTGCTGATTTTCAAATCTCTTCAGGTGACCCTGCACAACACCAAACTGATGAAAGCATCATCTTGAAGGAACAGGCAACTGTTAATGATGCTTCACAACAAAGAAATGATGATGTTTCTCTTTCATTCAATCATTCCTTATTGAATGAGTTTGAAACAACAGCTGGACCAAGTATTCAAGCTCCTGAGCAAAATATGTCCAACTTGGACTTATCTTTGCAACTGGAGGTGATTCCTAGACTCAGGATTCATAACACTCATTCAGCTGAAAACATCATAGGGGAAGTCTCTGAAGGTGTGAGAACAAGAGGACAAACTCATAACGGGAATGTCTGCTTGTACTCATGCTTCTTATCCCAAATGGAACCCAAGAAGGTGGAAGATGCCTTGAAAGATAGTAGCTGGGTTGAATCAATGCAAGAGGAGCTGCTTCAATTCAAAAGACAAAAGGTTTGGAACCTATGTCCGCTACCATCTTGTCAAGTACCTATAGGCACTAAATGGGTATTCAGAAACAAAAGAGATGATAGAGGCTTGATTATCAAAAATAAGGCAAGACTGGTGGTTCAAGGATACACTCAAGAGGAGGGAATCGATTATACTGATGTCTTTGCACCTGTTGCAAGACTTGAGGCAGTTAGGATCTTCCTTGCTTATGCTGCATCCAAGAATTTCACTTCTACCAGCTTGATGTCAAGTGTGCCTTTCTATATGGGGATATAGATAGGGAAGTCTACGTATGCCAACCTCCAGGATTTGAAGACCCACAGCATCCAAACTATGTGTGCAAGTTGGATAAAGCTCTATATGGGTTGCACCAAGCACCTAGGCTGTGGTATGAGACATTGTCTCAATTTCTCCTGAAGAATGGTTACACTAGAGGTACCATTGATAACACTCTTTTCATAAGAAAATCTGGGAAAGACATCTTGCTCATTCAAGTCTATGTTGATGATATCATATTTGGTTCATCAAATGACCAAATGTGCAAAGACTTTGAGAGCATTATGAAGAAGAAGTTGGAGATGAGTTCCATGGGAAAGATGGACTTTTTCCTTGGAATTCAGGTAAAGCAATTGAAGGAAGGGTTCTTTATCAATCAATCTAAGTATGTCAATGACATCTTAGAATGATTTGATATGAAGGATTGTAAAGCAGCAAAGACACCTATACCCAGAAACCACAATCTCTGCCCTGACTCTAAGGGGGAAGATACTGATCAACATCAGTACAGAGTAATTATTGGTTCTCTGATGTATCTCACAACAAGTAGACCTGATATCATTTTGAAACTTGCATTTGTGCAAGATATCAGGCTGCTCCAAAGGTGTCTCACCTAATTGCTGCCAAGAGAATCCTCAGATACCTCAAAGGAGCACCTAAACTAGGTCTCTGGTATACAAGGAATAGTGATTTTAATCTCTATGGTTACTCTGATAGCGATTATGGTGGCTGTAACATCAACAAGAAATCAACATCAGGTGGATGTCAATTTCTTGGTGGAAGGATCATCTCATGGCAATGCAAGAAGCAATCCTGTGTCTCTACATCAACTGCTGAAGCTGAATACATTGCTGCTGCTAGTTGCTGTGCTCAGCTGCTGTGGATTCAAAACCAGATGATAGACTATGGATTCAACTTCATGAGCACTCCTATCCACATTGACAACAACAGTGCTATATCCATTACTGAAAATCCAGTGAAGCACTCCAAGACAAAGCACATTGATATCAGGTATCATTTCATTAGAGATATTCATGAGAAAAATCTTATCAAACTAATCAAAGTTGATTCAAATGAACAATATGCTGATTTGTTCACCAAAGCCTTTGATGAACAAAGATTCAAATATCTCATTACAGCTATTGGGATGATAAACATTGATTAGTTAATCTCATTTGAAAACCTTTTAATGTGTAAATTCTTATGTCAAAACAATCTAAGCCCTGTTACAAAAGATCCTTTTCTAAATTTTATCTAAGTATGAATTCTTCCGAAGAGAAATTAACCCTCGGAAGATATCTTGCATATCTCCCGAAGCAAATTTCTCCCAGGATAAGAGTGTTAAGTCTCGGAAGAAGCGATTGATTTCATATCAGATCTACTTCCGAAGCATTTAACACACTCCACCTGAAAAGCAACATATACTCTCGGAAGTAAGCAATTTACCTTCGGAAGTAAATTTTCCTTCGGAAGAATATTACCTTCGGAAATGCTTTATACTAGGAAGAAAGATTTTACTGTGTAACGGAAATCTTTTGGGCCCCACACTGTAAAAAGTAAAGATTTTGTTAATGATGTCGGATTATTTAAATGGTCTAACCTTACAGCCCATGTCACATCATCCACTGAAACCTCACATCGTCTTATCCAAAACCCCCTTTAAACCGCCATTTCACCCATTTAAATACTTCCGGTTAATCACTTACATCCTTTTTACCCAAATTACTGCCCTAAAAGCTTTCTTCTTCTCCAATTTACCTTATTCCGAACTATCTTTTGTCATCTTCTTCAATGGCACTAAACCCTCAGCACAACCAGGTCGCACTCCTTGATTCTTCAAGGGATGTTGACTTCTCAGATATCATTTCTTTTCTGACCCAATCCTCATACTACACTGCTCTGACTGTAAACCCTACAATTTATTCAAACCAAATGTCTGAATTTTGGGCAAATGGTCGGATTGAAACCCTAAATGGGGTTCGTGTTATAAGGTCGAGCATTTGTGGCCAAGAGTTGGTCATCTCTGAACAGATCATCAGGGAGCATCTCGAGCTTCATGATGAGGGCGCTCCAACGGAATTCCCCCAAACAGATTTGGACAATTCTTATCTCCGAATGGGATACGGTGGAGATGTCAGCAGGTCAACTGTTTACAAATTCAACTTCTCCTACAAATGGAAGTTCCTGCTGCATGTGGTTCTTCACTGCCTGTCTAATAAATCTGGGGGATGGGATCAAATCCCATATGAACTTGGGTGCTTAGTTCATGGGTTGGTACAAAGCCTCCGCTTCAACTATTCAAGGTTTGTGCTGACTAACTAATGGGAAATCTTCAAAGGGACACATTCTTCATGTATCCCAGGTTTCTCCAGCACATAATCAACTGTGAGCTGGACCAGGGCAAGCTTGTCTGTGCAGCTGCTCTGACTGCTCCTCAAATGAGGCCGACCATCTTCAAGACCTTGAAAGAGTGTCTACCAACTTCACTGGAAGAGATACTGCACTACTTCCAGGTATGATTGAGCCAATGGCTCCTGGTGACATCCCTGTTAACCCCACAGGTGATGAACCCACACCAGCAACTACCCTCACCCTGCCAAATCTACCTTCTCCACCCATTACATTTACCTATCAGAGACGTTCCAAACGAACCCTTGTTCAATCTACTCTGATTGAACAAGCCCCTCCTGTTCAATCCAAAAAGGCTAGAGTGGAACAAAGGGCTCCCACTCAGCCTGAGGTCCAACCATCCTTCACAATTGACCTCAATATGGGTCTTGAGTCTCCTCAGTCTCAGACCCATGAGCCCGAAACCCAAGCTGATAGCCCTCAGGGAGAGTCTCTATACTCCCCTGAGCAACCAAAAAGGGACAGCTCAATGCCTCTAGACATTGATCAAAGTCCCGGGTCATTAGGTTTTAATTCCCTATCCTTTACTGACCTTTTGACCGGAGCTGGTGAAGAGATTATGTCTCTTAAAGGCAATGAAGTTGATCCACAACACCCTCTCAAGGATCAACAGAGCCTAGAGAGATCCCTTATCTCTATTGCCCATCAGCAAGCCTTACTGAGGTGAGTCCCACTGATGTGGAGGGGACTCATGTAGATTCAGCTGCCACTACTGAAGGAGCCTCAATGGATCCTCAGGACAGTGTAACGAAACTGAGACTGAATCTACGGCAACCATGCCCTTTGATGACTCTGAAAGAGACATCATTGTGCAAGGGAAACCAGGGCGCCAAGAAACCACATCTGGTGGTGAGGATGAACATACCAGGTATGTTACCTCATCTCCCCATGATTCTTCAAAAGAAGATGAGGGAAGTATGCAACTCACCATTCAAGACCTACTTTCTAAAGTCTCAAACCTTGAATCAAAGGTTAGGACTTTAGAGGATAGGTCTGCCACTCAGCAACTTGAGATTGAAACTCTCAAGGCCAAACTAGCTGAGAAACAGATTGAGAGGTCTGTTAGGCATGTACCAATTCAGGTCTCCTTGACCTCTTCCTCTAGCTCATCAAGCTCTCAGGATGATGCTACCAAAAAGGGGGAGAGTGTTCAGAGACAAAGTCAAAGACAGAGGAAACCCAAAGTCAAGCTCTCACTTCTTTGAGCTCAAAGTATCCTGTGCAACAAGCTGCTATTTTCCCTGAGCCTCCTCCAGTTGTTTTTCAAGTGGATCAAAGGATGCTCCAGGATCTCAATAGGTTCTTTAACAAGTTCCTATTGGAATCCCTCATAGAACAACCCAGCCTGATATGTCTGTGATTTACTTCGGAGCTCAAGAGCTTCAGAGGTTGAATGCACCTTCTACCACTATCGAGGCAGTTGGTCAACCTATGGTCCAAGTGGAACCTGAGATTAACTTCGAAGGGGAAACAAGGACTGATGGCCCAGCAACTGAAACAGTTGGGACAGAAAGTGTATTTTCACAGACTTCCGAAGCACAATTCAAAGCCTCAGAAGAACAAACTCAAACTTCCGAAGTTGAGATTGCTGCTGCGGAAGGACTATTCTCATTATCCGATGATCTAATAGTCACAGATGCAATTCTGGAACTTGCATCTGAGGTTAATAGGGAGGATTTTCTCACCCAACCATTAGCTCTGACATCTGCATTGACTCCAGCTCCCATCTCTACTACCCAACCTAGATCTTCCATCCAAGAACCCCCAAAGTCTAGTACTTCCGAAGACATCAAAGGAAAGAGGAAGATGACTTCAGAAGAGCTTCAGGAGGAAGAAAGGTTGGAGAAGCTTAAAAGGAAAGGTAGGCTTCCAACTATGAAACTGTTAGCTGCAAGTACCAAAGCAGCTGCAGCCAACCAGGAGGCAGTCAACAACCGAAGAAGAGTAGAGGTCATAGATAGACTTGTTGGTCTAGGGGCTGCAACTGAAGATATACTCCTGCTACCATTAGAGGAGTTGATAGAGCTGGAAAAGGCAACCTTGCTGCTAAAACAGCAAAAAGAAGAAGCTGCAAGGTTGGCCTTAGAAGAGGAAAGGGAGAGAAAGGAAAGAGAAGCTGATCTGTAGCTCAGGAGAGAAAGGATAACCTTCCTACTCTCCAGAGGTTTCTCTCAAGAAGAGTTGTCTCCACATAACAATGATACGATCTTGTGGCTCTTCAACAAAGAGCAAGATCAAATGGAGAAAGAGATAAAAAGAGCTGCAAGGGAGAAACTTGTGCAAAAAAAGAAGAAGGAAGAGGAAGCTGGACTGACTGCTGCTAAGAAGATAGGTGAGAAGGTCTGGATAGAGTTATCTCAAAGCTCATGGCTTCTCTGGCAAGCAGGTGGGTCCCATGTCGGAAAAGACTCTCTAACGACATGTAAGTGACATCAAGGCTGACATTCGCGCAGGGAAAAGGAAGGAGATGTATAGAAGGGGACAGGGGATGACCTTCAAAGCAACCACTCAACCCAAACTCCAAACCCAACCTCAACCTGAACCTATACCCTTTCCCTTCCCAATCAAAACCAAACCAACTTCTGAACCATTCACCCCAGAACCTACACCATCACACCTACCAACCTCTTCACCTCAACCACCTAAACTACCTATCCTTCAACCCAAAACCTTAGCCAGAACCCAAACACCTCAACCTACCCATCAACCAATCAAACCATCCCCTCAGCCTTCTAAACATCTCTCCATGGAAGAATTCAAGGCAGTCAAGACAAAGCTCATAAACTGCACTACTCTGAGCGACATCTCCTGTGAGGAGGATTCAGTCAACTTGACTTATGTTGACGGATCCTCACGTTCCCTCACAAGAGATCAATTTCTTGATCTGCCCAGAGGAACTTTGGACCAAGCTGCAAACCTCCTTGGCCTCAATTCAGACATGTTGAATGAGGAAGAAAAGAAGCTAAGGAGAAAGCTGGTGACTCTACTGGATACAAAGAAAGGAGACAGGGTACCAAGACAACCTCTTGCACCCAGAAAGAAGATCATCCAGTGGAGGTTCGAAGACTCTTCTCACAACTTTGTTGTTGAAAGAGAGAATGGAGAGCTCAACAGGCTGAGTGCCTCATCTCTGCTACACTTGAGCAGGTTTGACATTGCTGAGTTAGCAGAGAAGCCATTCTCCAACCCTTCAAACTCCGATATAGCTGCCCACATCAGAAATCATCTAGGCAGCCTTCATATGGCCGAGCTTACTGCTAGAAGCAAGGTTGAAGAGGAGTTGAAACTGAGAGAGGAGGAGGAAAGGAAAGGATAAGCAACCAAAGGCAAAGCCTTTCTACAAATGGTTGAAGGTCCTGAACTTGAGTCCATATTTAGATGGGAGTATGACTATAACTCCCGTCAACTAACTCTCTTCAGGGGGACACAACAGAGGGTACATGTCATTCAAAGCGATAGACTGGATCTCCTATCCACCAATGACTTGTACAAGCTTCTCAGCACTACTTCAGGGAAGAACAAAGAAACAGACACATACCTTTTGTCCCTGGTACTGAAGGCTTTGAGAAGCAGAAATAAGTGAAGTTTTGGTAGCATCAACCTAGGGGGAGTTTGTTGGATCAAGAAAGGCTGTTAAAACCAAAACCAAGTCACTTAGAAGATTTTGGTACAACAAACAAAGGACTTCCGAAGCTAAGTATGGAACTTCCGAAGGAAGAAGAAGCTCTTCCGAAGACTAAGTGTAAAACACACTTCCGAAGAAAAACTCCAACTTCCGAAGACAAAGAACCTACTTCCGAAGATCAAGACTTAGAGAGAAAGATCTGAAGTCAACTTCCGAAGTACAAGAAGTCCTCAAAGCCTCGGAAGCATAGAAGCCTCTTCCGAAGTATAAGTGGCTTCGGAAGAACAAGCTCTTCCGAAGCCAATTAACCTTCGGAAGACACTCCTATTATCCAGTGGACATAAGTATGCCTCTCTGACACTCCGCTGCAAATCTCTGAGATACTGCATGGCGTTTTCTCAAAAGCCATGTAGTTGACCATACTTTAATCCATTGTTTACCTTTTTATGTTAGTACAGTTGCCATCTTTAGTTGGTGACAAAAGGTAAGTCATGGACATGTCATGACTACCATATCTTAGATAATACTTTATCTAAGATACCTTAACTTTAGCATTGTAGTATATGCTTTAGTCTTAGGTTTCCAGCTGGTATCAAAGTATATCCGGCTGTAGGATCTAATATATATAGTTTCTCATTGTAACTCTTGTTTCATGCTTGTAAGAGTCTTGTAATATCTTGAGTTGAGAAGTAATATATACAAGTGCCTTGAAAAATATATCTCTTCTTGTTCCTTTGCTACTTATTATATTATTATCAACTCTTGTAAAAGACATTACTTCATCTGATTTGAGTGTTTCCATAAGTGAGTTTGAGAGAAATACAAGTGTTTAAGTGACAAACCCGATCCTGCAGCACTTTTCCTTGAAAGTCAGAAAATAAACCATCGTTCATTCGGGCGTATGAGCCCTACTTGGGCGTATGGACACCCTCCAATCGCATGGCCTCCCAGGCGACTAAACACTTAGGCGAATGGACGTCAGGCGAATGGACTCTATGCGTATGGACCTATGGGCGAATGGACACCTATGCGTATGGACTCTCAGTCGCATAGCTTCTATGAGCATGGCTTTCAGTCGCATGACTTCAGGCACATGGACTTCAGTCGCATGCCCTTCGTGCGAATGAACCTCAATCGCATGGCCTCTAGGCGCATGGACCACAGTCGCATAACCTTCGTGCGAATGAACCTCAGTCGCATGGTGATGTGGGCCCAAGTGTGGATGAGCAAGCTTTAGCCTTTTTGGAGGCCCAAGATTGCTTATGAAAAGGGGCTTCACTGAAATGGCCATAACTTGGGGTAGAAGTCTCCGTTTTGGGCATGCGACCAGTCAAAACGACCGTTGGACCAAGGAGCACGTTTTCACAAACGGCCATAGGCGGTTTGGGTCATCGTTTCGGCCCAAAAACGGCCTATTTTAGGAGTTATTTCAATTTTTGTCTTATTTTTACATTTTGTTGGACTTTGCATTTGGCCCAGTTTTTGGCCCGTTTATGTTTTGTGGCCCATTCAAATTTGGTTTTGTTTCTTTATATGTTTGTAAGAGATGGGAAAAAGAATTATTGAAGTTAATGAAAAATCTGTTTTTCTCTCTATCACTGTGTGTGTTAGTGTAACCCTGGTTATCGGTATTCTTTGTGAATCAATGATAGTTAGAAGGATTGTTCCTGGTATTCTCGTTGAATCAACAGGTTCAGTTATCTATCTCTCTGTTTCCGACTGCATCACATGGCCTCCAGGCGCATGGACCTCAGTCGCATAACCTTCAATCGCATGCCTTACTGGCACATGAACTTCAGTCGCATGACTTTCATGCGTATGGACCTCAGTCGCATGGCAATCGTACGCATGGACCTCAGTCGCATGCCATTCGACCGTATGGCCTCCAGTCGCACCCCATTCGATCGCCTAGCCCTAGCTGATGCAGAATGCAGTTCATCCCGAACGCAAACTGTCCTTTTTGGCCTCCAAGCTCTCCTAAACTCGTTCTAAGCCCCAATCAACCATCCTAGACCTTAGAAACACCTACCACAACATCATTCAAGCACACACAAGCCCGAAATCAAACCCCACTCGCATCATACACAAACACATACACACGGGTCAAACACACACATTTCAAAAACGGGTTTCACTATGTGTTCCAACCCCAAATCAGTTGAAAACGTGTAAAAGAGGGGTCCTAGAACTCACACAAACAACCCCGACGAGTAGAGCTTCGATTCAACCCGCTACACTTCAACTTTCATGCTCGAATCCACACGAAACAAGCTTGAGACCACTTTTTCTTTCTCTTTTCTCTCTAACCCGAAAATGAATGAGTGTGGGGGAGGGTGTGGGCTGCCCTCCTCCTTCTATACTCCCACCCATTCAACCTTTTCCCGTTTTGGCAAGTTTGGTCCCTCGAATTTGGACTTTATTTCTTTTTCTTCTTTCA
Organism: Flaveria ramosissima; assembly: GCA_025215565.1. NCBI lineage: Eukaryota > Viridiplantae > Streptophyta > Magnoliopsida > Asterales > Asteraceae > Flaveria > Flaveria ramosissima. The sequence goes on from CM046034.1 coordinate 2,919,566, forward strand.
TCGGCTTCAAAGAAAATTTCCAGGTGTTACAATGTGTCCCAGATTGAATCGAGCATTGGGCCAATATGGGAATAATCAAAATCAAGTGATGACAATAGCTGGTAATCAAGGACAGGGGAATCAAGGGAATGTTGCCCGAGGACGTGTGTTCGTGGTTCGAGCAAATGACGTTCGTCAGTACCCAAATGTGGTTACAGGTACGTACCTTCTCAACAATCATTTTGCATCCGTATTATTTGATACTAGGGCAGATAATATCTTTGTTTCCTCTGAATTCGCACCTTTTCTTGGTTTGAACCCTAGTTGTCTAGAGACTAGTTATTCGGTAGAAGTGGCAAATGGTAAGTTTGTGAAAGCTAGTGAGATAATTAGAGGTTACACAATTACATTAGAGGACCATGCTTTTAACATAGACCTAATACCTTTCGAATTGGGAAGTTTTGACGTAGTAGTGGGAATAGATTGGCTATCAAAATGTGGTACTGAAATTGTCTGCCGAGAGAAAGTGGTGCGAATCCCTATGCCTAATGGTGATGTACTCAAGATTTAAGGAGAACGACCGGGAAGAAACCTAAATATTATCTCTTGTATGAAGACTGCCGATACCTATAGAAACAGTGCTATGAGTTCTAAGCGCATAGAGGATAGGAAACTGGAAGATATTCCGGTGGTGTGAGATTTTAAGGAAGTATTCCCTAACGGCTTGTCCGGTTTGCCTCCTCCTCGACAAGTGGAATTCCGTATAGATTTGATTCCAGGAGCAACACCTGAAGTCGTATTACGATATGTATAGTAATATGGGGATATGGTGTAAGGCCCCATTCCCGGAACACTTACAGGTGGACCATCATTGCTCATAAAACATATATTTACTTAATCAAAGCAGCGGAATAACTTAAAAACCATTTCATATATTAATGACAGCTTTTGCAAAATAATACAATGTAGTTAACTATTACAAAATATCATGATTTGCATTACATCCCAAAAACATCATTGTTATACAAATGGATGCCATCCCAAAAATGCCAAGCATCCTCAGCAACAATCACCTGCCAACTGGAAAAAATACATAAAAATCAGCGTTGTTGAGTGAGTTCTAGTTTTATAAATAAAATACTTTATGTCCTTTTACAACCATTCATTACTTTCATTCTCGATCATGCATCATACGTACACATAGATACTAGCATTATTATCTTTGATCATTCATTTGTTAACTTTCGTTCATTCATAATCGTACGTCATCGTTATCATTCACTTTCATTAATAATCTTCTTTACTTATCTTTCATACATTCGTTAACTTCCGATGACATGTACTATACCCCGAACATTGTGCACGAAGCTGACCCTAGGGCCTGGGGAAAGTACACTCATCATTATCAGTCATCTTTCATTTCGGACCAATGCCATGTGCTATACCCCGAACATTGTGCACGAAGCTGGTTACTGTGCCTGAGGTCTATCATAGACCTTGAACATTATGCACGAATCTGACTCCAGTACCTAGGGAAAGCAACAAGGATCTCATACGTATGGTCAATCAAAAAGATTAGACCCTAGTATGTATCCTTCCGGGGTAGCTAACCCGCACACAGTTGAGCTAACACTCTTCATTGGGTGTGAACCTCCATACATTGCTTGCAAGACTTTCTTACTTTCATTCATTCATTACCGCACGCATTCATTCTTTCGTTACGTTCCTCTTACCATTTTCATTAACTTCCGTTTTATGTTACATAATACTTCTCGTTCATTTCATACCCATAACATGCAAGTCACGGAAATAATACACAATAGGAATGTAATAAAACACAACATGAACATACATAACATCACATAAACATCACATACCCCATCACATATCATCATAAACATCGTGCATCATCAATTCAAATTCACATACATATGCACAACAAGCACAAGTCATCATAGAACATAACCGACCCTCCGCGGGACAGCCGGAGGGGGGGGGGGGGTTCGGGGGCGGCAGCCCCTGACGGCGGGGTCCTAAGGGCAGCAGCCCCTAGTGGGGTCCAAGGGGCAATGCCCCTGGCTGGGGCCGGGCTGCCAGGTAAGCGCGAAAAATTGTTATCTTAACACTTTCGTATAGCACAATTCCTTATAGAAAAATCAATCTTCTTGTTAAAACCTCTTAAAATCTTGGTCATTTAGAAATGTATATTTAGTATGCATTTCCAGCCCCAAACAAGTTTAAAACCTTTAAAATAGGGGATCTAGAACTCACCTGGACTCAGTGAATAGCTTCTCAATCAAGATTTCTAAGCAAGGGTCACACTACACAGCCTGTAGATAAGTTAACACTCAAAGGAGTTAATTTATGCCTAATTTCGCTGCTAAATTCGCTGCAAGATCAGCAGTTTCGCTGCTAGTTTCGCCAGCTGTTTCGCTGCTAGTTTCACCAGCAGTTTCGCTGGCATCTTCGCTGCCAGTTTCTCCCAACTTTCGTCGGAAGACCATGTCTGCGAAACTACCTACGGAACTATAGTTTCGCAAGAAGATCCATAGTTTCACTGGATGAATACATAATTTCGCTGGATGAACACCCAATTTCGCAGAACGGGCTGAAATTACGAACCAACCCATTTTTGACCCAAAACTTCAATCTTTTACACCCAAATCCTTGGTTTATCACCCAATAAGCTATATCTAAGCTTCTTACATATTTTATTACACAGAAACGTGAGTTTTGGGCGATTCTTTGCCACTTTCAAAAATCCCAAGCCCTAGAATTCGGGTTTACATCAAAAGGAACGATTAAACGATGCTTCTTACCTGGATTCTTGGTGTATTCTTGTTGTTTCGCTGCCCACAAAAACCGATCTTCAATCTCTTGATCAACCGAGCCTTGAATCACCACTTTCTCTCCACTTTCTCTCTCTACACACTCTCTCTCTCTAGAAGTTGGTGTTGAGTTGCAAATGAGAGTGGCTCAAGCTATCCGCTTATATATACCGGGCGTTCTCGGGACCTTAAACTCGCCGAACATATAACCTGCGAGGTCTACTCGGTCCATACCATATTCCTCGCTTATTTTCTTCAAATAATCCCGGCTAAGCCCATTATTATTAATTGGCTCGTTTCGACTTTATTACGGGCGTTACACATGGGACAAAAAATAAATCCAATTGGGTTCAGACATGGTACAACCCAAGGTCATCATTCCCTTTGGTTCGCACAACCAAAAAATTATTCTGAGGGTCTACAAGAAGATCAAAAAATAAAAAATTATATAAAGAATTATGTACAAAAAAATATGAAAATATCTTCTGGTGTCGAGGGAATTACGCGTATAGAGATTCAAAAAAGAATCGACCTGATCCAAATCATAATCTATATGGGATTTCCAAAAATATTAATTGGAAGTCGACCCCGAGGAATCGAAGAATTACAGATGAATTTACAAAAAGAATTTAATTCTGTAAATATAAAACTTAGCAATCAAAGACGCCATATCGATTGGCACCAACAGAAATGCAAGAATTATCAAGTCAATTACAAGAGTTGCTAGATAAGGGTTTTATACGACCAAGTCACTCGCCGTGGGGAGCACCGATATTGTTTGTTAAAAAGAAGGATGAAACGTTCCGGATGTGCATAGATTATCGCGAGTTGAAGAAGTTGACTGTGAAGAATCAATATCCTCTTCCGAGGATCGATAATCTATTTGATCAGTTACAGGGAGCTTCGTACTTCTCTAAAGTTGATCTCCGATTGGGCTATCATCAATTGCGGGTTCATGAGGAGGAAATACCAAAGAAAGCGTTTAGAACTCGATATGGACATTATGAGTTCTTAGTCATGCTGTTTGGGCTGACCAACGCTCCAGCAGTGTTTATGGACTTGATGAACAGGGTATGCAAACCCGATGATATTCTCATCTATTCTCGATCAAAGGGAGATCACGAATAACACCTACGAGCGATACTCAAATTACTAATGGAAGAGAAACTTAATGCCAAATTCTTGAAGTTTGAATTTTGGTTATGAGAGATAAAGTTCTTAGGACACGTGGTTAATGAGAAGGGAATCCAAGTTGATCCTGGAAAGATTGACGCGGTTAAAAAGTGGGATACTCCGAAGACGCCTTCGAAGATACGACAATTCTTAGGGCTGGCTTGTTATTATCGAGGATTCATTGCAAACTTCTCCAAAATAGCTTAGCCGTTGACAATGTTAACACAGAAGGATAAGAAGTTTGATTGGGAACATAAGCAAGATGAGGCGCTCCAAGTGTTGAAGGAAAGATTGTGTAATGTGCCGACATTGACCCTCCCTGACGGATTAAATGACTTTGTGGTGTTTTGTGATGCATCACATCAAGGGCTAGGTTGTGTGCTTATGCAAAAGAATAAGGTGAGTGCTTACGCCTCGCATCCGCTTAAGGTTCACGAAAAGAATTATACAACACATGACCAGGAATTAGGTGCGGTGGTATTTGCATTTAAGAGATGGAGGCATTATCTGTACGGGACTAAGTGGATTATCTACACTGATCATAAAAGTCTTCAACACATTTTTTATCAAAAGGAACTGAATATGCGCCAAAAACGATGGGTGGAACTTCTCATTGACTATGATTGTGAGATCCGATATCATCCTAGAAAGGCAAACGTGGTAGCCGATCCCTTGGGTAGGAAGGAACGTGTTAAACCCTTACGTGCGCGAGCGTGGGAATGACCATTCAATCAAATCTGGAAACTCAAATCCTGACGGCATAGAGTGAAGCATTAAAGGAGGAGAATATCGCAAGTGAGGAGTTTCGAGGGTTGGATAAACAGATGAACTGTAAGGAGGATGGCGTAAGGTACTTTATGGATCGTATATGGGTACCTAAGTGGGGAGATGTTCAAGCCCTAGTTATGAATGAATCGCACAAGTCCAAGTATTATGTTCATCCTGGGGCAGACAAGATGTACCAAGATCTTAAAGAGTTGTATTGGTGGCCAAGGATGAAGAAGGACATTGCAATGTATGTAAGTGAATGCTTGACTTGTTCAAAAGTCAAGGCCGAACATCAGAGACTGTCGAGACTTTTACAGCAACCAGAAATTCCCGAATGGAAATGGAAAATATAGCAATGGACTTCATCACTAAGTTGCCTAAAACAAGTAATGGGCATGATTCGATTTGGGTTATTGTGGATCGAATGACGAAATCTGCTCACTTCCTATCGATTCGCGAGGATTACAAGATGGAAAAGTTAGCAAGATTATATGTGAATGAGATCGTGGCTAGGCATGGGGTGCCTGTGTCAAATATATCAGATCATTATAGTCAACTCACATCCCAGTTTTTGCAGACTCTACAAAAGGCAATGGGTACTCGATTGGACTTAATTACTGCCTATAATCCATAAACGGATGGCCAAAGTGAGCGTACGATACAAACTCTAGAAGACATGCTTAGGGCATATGTGATTGACTCTGGTTGGGATACTCACTTACCGTTGATCGAATTCTCTTATAACAATAGTTATCATAGGAGCATTGGATGTCCTTCGTTTGAGGTGTTGTATGGAAGGAAGTATAGGTTTCCAGTATGTTGGGCAGAGGTAGGTGAAAGTCAATTGATAGGCCTGGAGATTATTCATAAAACAAATGATAAGATATTTCAAATCAAGGATAGGCTTAAGGTAGCTAGAGACCGTCATAAAAGTTACGCTGATAACCGTCGAAAACCTCTAGAGTTTAGCGTGGGCGATCGTGTCTTGTTGAAATGTAAGGCCCCGTTCCCGGGACGCCTACAGTTGGTCATTCATCGCACATAAAACATATAATTGCATTTAACTTTCATAAAACATTGCAGCGGAATTATCAAAATAGACATCTCATTTCATTATAAAAGCTTTTGCCAAATAATACATCGTTAACCAGTTACAAAATACATTGTTGCATTACATCGCAAAAGCCTTATATAAATGGATGTCATCCCAAAAGAGCTGAGTAGCCTCGCAGCACCATCCTCAGCAATGCTCACCTGCCAACTGGAAACACATAAAAGTTAGCGTTGCTGAGTGAGTTCTAGTTTTATAATAAAACATACTTTACTATCATTAAAACCGTTCGTTACTTTTGCATGATCACAAACCATACGTACACATAGATAATATCATTATTATCTTCATCATTCATTCATTCTTTAACTTTTACATTATTTCATCATTACAACTTTTCCTTTCCATCAAATCATAAACCTTACCCTTCTGTTCATGGTACTGGACCTAGGCCTATCATAGACCATCTATAACGATGCACCACACCTCATGGCTACAGCACCTACGGGTAAAGTTTAGGTGTACCATTGCCATATGCAATACCTTTCTGTTCATGGTTTTGGACCTAGGCTTATCATAGACCTTCTATAACGGTGCACCGCACCTTGTGGTCACAGTACCTAAGGTATGCAGCAATGGTTCTATAGAAATTGTCAATCACAAAGAAAGACCCCGATGTGCATCCTCCCAGGGTAGCGAACCCACACACCGTTGTGCTAACACCTTTTAATGGCGTGTCCCGACACAAAAGTCTTGCAAGACTTTCTTTACTTTCATCATTTATTAATGCATGCATTCATCATGTTCCTCTTTCATCATCTTTCACTTTACGTAAAATAATACTTTCAATTCATTCTTTAACATAACACGTAAAGCCACAAGAAAGATAAACGTTCATCATAATCAGGAACATCAACATATACAGGGCAACATCATACATACATAACATACATCACGCATAAATACGCAACATCATCATCATCATGCCCAACATACCCTCTAAGGCCTCAACGGTCATCTTACATAAACTTACGGGAATTCCACGTCAAAACTTACATCTGCACTTTCCCCCGAAAGTCAGTAATTAAACTACACATTTCCCCGGGTACAACAGCCCTACTTGGGCGTATGGACACCCTTTAGTCGCATGGCCTCCAGGCGACTGAACATCATGCGATTGGACTCATGCGGATGAACATCTATGCGAATGGACACCCAGTCGTGCGTATGGACCTCATGCGGATGGAACTAATGCGACTAAGCACCTATGCGACTGGGCCCTCAGTCGCATGACTCCACATGCGACTGGACCCCAATCGTACGAATGAATCTTTAATCGTGCGAATGAACCCTCAATCGTGCGAATGTACCTCAATCGCACCTCAGTCGGCCGTATGGCCTCCAGTCGGTCGCCTAGCCCTAGCTGATGCAGAATGGAGTTCATCCTGAACCCAATCTGCCATTTTTGACCTCCAAGCTCATCCAAACCCATTCTAAGCCTAAATCAACCATCCTAAACCTTAGGAATACATACCACAAAACCATACAAGCACACACAAGCCCGGAAACAAACTCCAAACACGTCACACACAACACACCCAAATGGGTCAAACACACACACATACAAAAATGGGTTTTCTATGCTTTCCAGCCCCAAAATCGTTTGAAAACAAGTAAAATAAAGGTCCTACAACTCACACAAACGACCACAATGAGAAGAGCTTCGATTGGACACGCTACATGACGATTTTGCCCGCTCGAATCTACATGAACCAACCCTTTTCTCTCTTTTCACCCTTTTCTCTCTTCCTTCTCTCTATGTTGCAGAATTTTGGAGATGTGGGGAGGGTGCGGGCTGCCCTCCCCTCTTATTCTCCTTCTCTTCCGAACTTTCTCGCGTTTTGGCAAGTTTGGTCCCCCGACTTTGGACTTTATTTCTTTTTCTTCATTCGTCGGCTTAAAATAAATAAATAACCGGGTGTTACAAGTCCACCCCCCTTAAATAGGTTTCGTCTCTGATACTTGTTATTCCTCAAACAACCGTGGGTAATGCTGTATGATCTCTTCTTCAGTCTCCCACGTAGACTCGGATCCTTTCCTGTGCTTCCACTGAACACGCACAAGAGGAACCGTTTTATTCCTCAGCCTCTTCTCTTTTCGATCGATGATTGCCACCGGTTGCTCCACATATTTGAGCCGTTCGTCTACTTCGATATCTTCCAGTGGAACAATCATATCTTCATCTGCCAAACACTTCCTTAGATGAGATACATGGAATGTCGGGTGAATTCCACTTAACTCATCTGGTAACTCTAGTCTATAGGCCACCTTTCCTACTCGAGCAATGATTTGGAAAGGGCCTATGTACCTAGGGCTCAATTAGCCTCACTTTCGGAAACGAATGATACCCTTCCAAGGTGAGACTTCCAACATAACCCGGTCACCCAACTAGAACTCAATTGGTCTGCGTCGTTTATCAGCATACGACTTCTGTCTATCTTTGGCTGCCTTCATGTAGGCTTTGATCTTTTCAAGCTTCTCAGTTGTAGCCTCGATCACCTTAACGCTCCCTCACTCCTTCTGACCAATATCACCCCAAAAAACGGGTGTTCTGCATCTCTTACCGTATAGTATCTCATATGGGGGCATACAAATGCTGGCATGATAACTGTTGTTGTACGAGAATTCAGCTAATGGTAGGTGGTCATCCCAGCTTCCTCCAAAGTCGATAACACATGCCCGAAGCATGTCCTCCAATGTCTGAATAATCCTTTCTGACTGACCATCGGTCTGGGGATGATTAGCCGTACTAATATGTAACTTCGTCCCCATAGCGTCGTGGAATTTCTTCCAGAATTTGGATGTAAATCGGGTGTCACGATCACACACAATAGACAACAGCACGCCATTACGAGTTAGAATTTCCTTGATGAAGAGATCAGCCAACCTCTCGGATGAATGTGTCTCGCGGATCGGTAGAAAATGAGCACTCTTCGTCAGACGATCAACTATCACCCATATGGCATCATACCCTTTCGGGGTACGCGGCAGCTTTGTAATGAAATCCATGGTGATGTGCTCTCACTTCCATTCCGGTATATCCAAAGGTTGAATCTTCCCATACGGCTTCTGATGCTCGGCCTTCACCTGTAGACAAGTAAGGCATTTACTCACATACTCCACCACATCACGCTTCATACCCGGCCACCAATAATCTTTCTTCATGTCTTGGTACATCTTTGTAGCACCGGATGAATAGAGTATCGAGTCTTGTGAGCTTCATTCATGATCTTCACGCGTAGATCCCCAAAACGAGGAATCCATACACGACCGAATCGGGTTCTAACACCGAGTATGTTCTCACCCAATTCCGCGACCAGACCTCTCTTTTCCTACCGATTCGCGAGGATTACAAGATGGAAAAGTTAGCAAGATTATATGTGAATGAGATCGTGGCTAGGCATGGGGTGCCTGTGTCAAATATATCAGATCGTGATAGTCAACTCACATCGCAGTTTTTGCAGACTCTACAAAAGGCAATGGGTACTCGATTGGACTTAATTACTGCCTATAATCCATAAACGGATGGTGTGACAACTCGTGTTTCCAGGTTACCATCGCCCTCATAATCTAACGTTTCTCCAATAAATTTATTATTATTAATAAATTTTGTTAATATTAAAAGACTATAGTAATTATTATAATTATTAGCAACTAACTTTAAAAGTTATTAAACAAATTCAACCTAAATTGCATTATGAAGACATGAGAGACCTAAGTGTCATTTTTCTCAAACTTAAGTTAATATAACTATATATAATGCATGCAACCTCCGAAACTTACCCACATTCGCAAAAACCCTACTGCCGCCATCATCTTGAACCGCCATCACTGTCGTCGACCGAATAACTAATTCCAGTAGCCTTTGTCATCCGCAACTGTGAAGCAATCTTGCTAGCATCACCATCCCCGCTTAGCGATTCCGTTGATTTGATCATTGGCTGTAACCGTCATCGTTTTCGGTAGTTCCGGTCATCAATCGAATAGCCTGCAGTGACCGGTATGATATCTCACTCGATTAACTTTATTCGTTTTGTCGTGTGCGTTCGAATTAGTGTACGGTTGTAGCGGATCAGATTTGGATGCGACCGAAGGTTAAAGGCGGTGTGGGTGGGTGTCGTTTTGTTCATGGTTTGTGTGTATATATATACATACTATATGTATAATTATGTGTGTGAATTCTGCGTAAATATAGATGCATATATATGTTCTACGTATGTGTCCCTGTGAATGTATGTGTACTTTACTCGATGCAGGTGTGTGCTCCTTAAGGGCATGCATATATGCATGGATTGTATGTATGTGGATGTGTTCTGCATAATTGTATGTATGTAGGTTATGCATGGTTTGTGTTGGTGTGTTTCAAGTGCATGTGTTGTGTGGCAGAGTGTGTAATGCATGAGTGTGTGTGTTTCATATAGTTTGTTTATAAGAATATATATATGCGCGGCATGTAATATTATGATAAGCAATATATATATATAGCATATGGGTTTAGTGTTTATATATATACATATAAATCATCATGTATGGTTATTACACGTTGTGTTGTGTGGGTTATTATGCTACTAAACATATGTGCCTTATTATAAAGAGACATATAAAACATATAAAAAGTACTTTATACGTAATAAATGTGTTTGTGTGTTTATTGTGAGTTGGGTTTAAATGTGCTCGCTTGTGAATGGGGGGATGTTCAATGACCTACGCCGTACTCGAACCGAACATGACCGCGAAACATACCATTCTATTCTCAATAATTAATCTCATCATTAATATTGAATCTCAATTAAATATTAAATGAAATCCAAGTTAATTGGAACCCGATCCTTTGTTCTTACATTTTTATTGTTACCACGCATTCGAGGTGAGTCTTCACAACCCCTATTTTACATTACTTTCCTTTTGGGGGAGAGAACATGCAAACTTTATTTATAAATGGTTTCTAGTATTATTGTTTATCGCCTGTTATGTTAGTGCAAAGATACTTAAAAGTCCTTACATTCTCGAACCGTTAGTAATGAGTAGCGAGGTAATTCTGAGTAGTACTACTGGGTTTGACAAAACCCACCCGGGCTAGTCGTGCTAGCTTGATTGGAGGTCAAACGGGTGCGTTATTGACCTAGCATTTGTCACTGTCTGGGTTAGACGGGACGGAAAGGCAACAAACATACAAACAGTCAACTTCGGTTTGAAACGCTAACTAACTTGATTGTAGGCTAACTACCTATCGATATGCTTTAATTACTTTACCATTCGAACAATTACAAACATTTTTATTTGTTATTAAACATGTGAACTCACCAACTTTATGTTGACACACTTTAGCATGTTTTCTCAGGTCACAGGAACGCTTAAGCTCATGTTGCACAATTAAAGAATGCACTCAGGACATGCATCATCAAACTCATTTATTTTGCTTTGAACATTTTATTTTGGCATAGTACTTTGGGAACTTTTAGTATTGGTTTACATTCGTCTTTACGCTTCCGCACTGATGTTTATTTCGTTTTTGACTACTCTGATTTAAAGTTCAAACATTTATTTAAGTTCATATAGTGTTGTTTGATATGACTGTGTCTGAGATCCTGGTTTGTCACACGCCTCGCGGTAAAACCCCGCAGGTGGAATTTGAGGGTGTGATAGATTGGTATCAGAGCCACTGGTTATAGAGAACTAGGATTGCATTTGCATCTAGACTATAGCCTTAGACACAACACTAGCATTGCACAGACACTCTTAATTGGTTACAAACTTTGTACGAACATTGCATGGTATACTCGCGTTACGTTACAGGTAAGAAAAATTCATATCATCATCACCTGTACCATCCATGTCACCTGTATCATCCTCGGTTAATAGAGAGGCAAAGGATTCTGCTCGCTTGCCTTTGACACCTACACCTGTCTCATCACCCCCGGAATCGAAGAGAAGTCGACTCGAACCTAACGTCGCCACCTCAGGGCATGAGGAGCTCTCAAATGCGCACGACTCACCTAACAATGACAATTAAGGGGGAGAATGTACCCTACCCTTCTACCCCCTTCACACTTGCTTCTACTCCTATCCTACCATATATTCCCCACCCTCCTGAACAGTCATTCGCCGCCTTTGTAGCTGCGATGAAACGTGAGATACACAACATGCGTGAGACAGCCGGAAAGACTAAAAACCTGTTAGAGGATCAGGCTTGGACACATAGACGCTTAGAGCTTCAGAAAGAAAGCCTTGAATGCACTAACAATTTCCATAATAGACTCGTTAAGGAATTCAAACAGGTGGTGGCCCGTGTTAACACTTTCGAGGCTAGAGCCGTGGAATCTGAGCAACAACATGTTCAAGCAGCAGTGAGGATTGCGGAACTAGAGGCACAGGTCGAAGCTCTTGTTGCACAACAAGAAGAAGAGGAGCCTGAAAAGGACCCTAAGGACTTACCTGGTCTTCCACCGCATCGTCAGGTCGAGTTCCAGATTGATTTGACGCCTGGAGCCGCACCTATTGCGAGAGCACCATACAGATTAGCTCTGAAAGAACTGCAGGAACTGTCTACTCAACTACAAGAACTTTTAGATAAGGGATTTATCAGACCTAGCTCATCACCATGGGGAGCCCCAGTCCTGTTTGTCAAGAAAAAGGATGGGACTTTTCTCATGTGTATTGATTACCGTGAACTAAATAAAGTGACGGTTAAGAACCGTTATCCTCTTCCCCGTATCGACGATTTGTTTGACCAACTTCAAGGGTCGAGCTTCTATTCCAAGATAGATTTGAGATCGGGATATCATCAATTGAGAGTCCGAGAAGAGGACATATCAAAGACAACATTCAGGACTCGTTACGGTCACTACGAGTTTTTGGTTATGCCTTTTGGGTTGACCAATGCACCGGCGGTGTTCATGGATCTCATGAAACGAGTGTGCAAACCCTACCTGGACAAGTTTGTCATCATTTTTATCGATGACATCCTAATATATTCAAAGAACAAGGAGGAGCATGAGGAACATCTTCGATTGATTTTGGAATTACTTAAACAAGAGAAACTGTATGCCAAGTTTTCGAAGTGTGACTTCTGGATTCGAGAAGTCCAATTTTTGGGTCATGTGGTCAATGAGAATGGTATACATGTTGACCCGTCAACAATAGAAGCCATCAAGAACTGGGCTACGCCTAAGACTCCAACCGAAGTACGACAGTTTCTTGGGTTAGCTGGGTACTACAGAAGATTCATCGAAGGGTTTTCAAAGATTGCTCAACCACTTACAGCATTAACACATAAAGGGACCGCGTACAGTTGGGGTGAAAAGCAGGAGTCAGCATTTCAGTTCCTAAAACAAAATCTTTGTACGGCACCGATACTATCCCTACCTAAGGGAGCAGATGATTTTGTAGTATATTGTGATGCGTCCATCCAAGGTCTTGGTTGTGTGTTAATGCAACGCGAGAAGGTCATCGCATATGCCTCCCGTCAGCTAAAAGTTTATTAGAAAAACTACACGACACACGACTTAGAGTTGGGAGCCGTTGTGTTCACACTCAAGATATGGAGACATTACTTGTACGGTACCAAGTGCACCATTTATACCGATCACAAGAGTCTTCAACATATTTTTAAGCAGAAGGAGTTGAATATGAGGCAACATCACTGGGTTGACTTGTTGAACGACTATGACTGTGCGATCAAATATCATCCGGGTAAGGCTAATGTAGTAGCTGACGCCTTAAGTCGAAAGAAGACACCTAAGCTGAAGCGAGTTCGAGCATTACAACTCACCATCCATACTGGATTACCTGATCAGATACGTAATGCTCAACTTGAGGCTTTGAAGGACGAGAACCTGAAAGCAGAGTCCATTCAAGGCATGGAAAAGCAGCTAGAGATCAAACCGGACGGAGTTTGTTATTTCATGGAACGAATATGGGTTCTTTTGTACGGGAATCTACGAGAACTAGTGATGGACGAAGCCCATAAGTCTCGATATTCTATCCATCCGGGTTCAGACAAGATGTATCATGATCTGAAAGTTCTTTACTGGTGTCCGAATATGAAAGCTGATATCGCCACCTACGTAAGCAGATGTTTAACCTGTTCTAAGGTTAAAGTGAAGTATCAAAGGCCATCTGGTCTACTTCATCAGCCGGAAATTCATGTATTTAAGTGGGAGCAGATCTCAATGGATTTTATCACGAAGCTACCTCGAACTCCTAGCGGATGTGATATCATTTGGGTAATAGTAGATCGCTTGACAAAATCTACACACTTCTTACCAATTAGAGAATGATAGAATGGAGAAGTTAACTTGTATCTACCTAAGGGAAATAGTCTCCCGACATGGTGTGCTATTTTCTATCATCTCCGATCGTGACGCTCGATTTACTTCTTAATTCTTGCAATCTTTGCAACGATCATTGGGAACACGGCTAGATATGAGCACCGCATATCATCCTCAAACTGATGGTCAAAGTGAGCATACAATACAGACACTAGAAGATATGTTACGTGCTTGCGTAATTGACTTTGGCAGCCATTGGGAAACTCATTTACCGTTGGTTGAGTTTTCTTACAATAACAGCTATCACACATCGATCAAAGCTGCACCGTTTGAAGCATTGTATGGACGTAAATGTCGATCACCTATTTGTTGGGCAGAAATTGGAGAAAGCCAACTTACCGGTCCTGAACTTGTGCATGAAACGACTGAGAAGATAGTACAAATTTGTAATCGCATGGCAGCCGCGCGTGACCGACAAAAGAGTTACGCAGATAAACGCCGAAAACCGTTGGAATTTCAAATTGGTGACAAGGTACTTCTGAAAGTGTCACCTTGGAAAGGTGTAGTTCGTTTCGGGAAACGTGGAAAGCTAAACCCACGCTACATTGGGCCTTTTGAGATTGTTAAAAGGGTTGGCCCAGTAGCCTACCAGTTGAACCTACCAGAAGAGCTTAGCGGAATACACAATGTGTTCCATGTTTCGAACCTGAGGAAATGCCTTACAGACGAGACTCTTGTCGTTCCGTTAGATGAGATACATGTGGACAAACAACTGCATTTCATTGAGGAACCGGTGGAAGTTATGGACCGAGAGGTCAAAACTCTTAAGCATCGTCGTATTCCTATAGAAATTCCCTTAAATTGGGGATGATGTCAAAACCCTCGCGAAACCTTATATTTTTTCGTTATTTTGTTTCTTTGTTTGAGTGTATTCCGGAAGTTTCAGAAACCAAACCATACTTCTTCTATTTGTCGTTGTTAAACCTAGTGTTCATTCGATAACCTGACATTTTAATTATCGGGACGAAAATTTCTTCACCAAGGGGATGATGTGACAACTCGTGTTTCTAGGTTACCATCGCCCTCATAATCTAACGTTTCTCCAATAAATTTATTATTATTAATAAATTTTGTTAATATTAAAAGACTATAGTAATTATTATAACTATTAGCAACTAACTTTAAAAGTTATTAAACAAATTCAACCAAAATTTCATTATGAAGACATGAGGGACCTAAGTGTCATTTTTCTCAAACTTAAGTTAATATAACTATATATAATGCATGCAACCTTCGAAACTTACATACATTCGCAAGAACCCTACTGTCGCCATCATCTTGAACCGCCATCACTGTCGTCGACCGAATAACTAATTCCAGTAGCCTTTGTCATCCGCAACTGTGAAGCAATCTTGCTAGCATCACCATCCTCGCTTAGCGATTCCGTTGATTTGATCATTGGCTGTAACCGTCATCGTTTTCGGTAGTTCCGGTCATCAATCGAATAGCCTGCAGTGATCGGTATGATATCTCACTCGATTAACTTTATTCGTTTTGTCGCGTGCGTTCGAATTAGTGTACGGTTGTAGCGGATCAGATTTGGATGCGACCGAAGGTTAAAGGCGGTGTGGGTGGGTGTCGTTTTGTTCATGGTTTGTGTGAACATATATATATATATATATATATATATATATATATATATATATATATATATATGTATGTATGTATGTATAATTATGTGTGTGAATTCTACGTAAATATAGATGCATATATATGTTCTACATATGTGTCCCTGTGAATGTATGTGTACTTTACTCGATGCAGGTGTGTGCACCTTAATGGCATGCATATATGCATGGATTGTATGTATGTGGATGTGTTCTGCATAATTGTATGTATGTAGGTTATGCATGGTTTGTGTTGGTGTGTTTCAAGTGCTTGTGTTGTGTGGCAGAGTGTGTAATGCGTGAGTGTGTGTGTTTCATATAGTTTTTTTATGAGAATATATATATGGGTGGCATGTAATATTATGATAAGCAATATATATATATAGCATATGGGTTTAGCGTTTATATATATATACATATAAATCATCATGTATGGTTATTACACGTTGTGTTGTGTGGGTTATTATGCAACTAAACGTATGTGCCTTATTATAAAGAGACATATAAAACATATAAAAAGTACTTTATACACGATAAATGTGTTTGTGTATTTATTGTGAGTTGGGTTTAAATGTGCTCGCTTGTGAATGGGGGGGGGGGTGTTCAATGACCTACGCCGTACTCGAACCGAACGTGACCGCGAAACATACCATTCTATTCTCAATAATTAATCTCATCATTAATATTGAATCTCAATTAAATATTAAATGAAATCCAGGTTAATTGGAACCCGATTCTTTGTGCTTACATTTTTATTGTTGCCACGCATTCGAGGTGAGTCTTCACGGCCCCTATTTTACATTACTTTTCTTTTGGGGGAGAGAACATGCAAACTTTATTTTTAAATGGTTTCTAGTATTATTGTTTATCGCCTGTTACGTTGGTGCAAACATACTTAAAAGTCCTTACATTCTCGAACCATTAGTAATGTGTAGCGAGGTAATTATGAGTAGTACTACTGGGTTTGACAAACCCCGCCCGGGCTAGTCGCGCTAGCTTGATTGGAGGTCAAACGGGTGCGTTATTGACCTAACATTTGTCACTGTCTCGCGGTAAAACCCCGCAGGTGGAATTTAAGGGTGTGACAGATGGCCAAAGTGAGCGGACGATACAAACACTAGAAGACATGCTTAGGGCATATGTGATTGACTTTGGTTGGGATACTCACTTACTGTTGATCGAATTCTCTTATAACAATAGTTATTATAGGAGCATTGGATGTCCTCCGTTTGAGGTGTTGTATGGAAGGAAGTATAGGTCTCCTGTATGTTGGGCAGAGGTAGGTAAAAGTCAATTGATAGGCCTGGAGATTATTCAGAAAACAAATGATAAGATATTTCAAATCAAGGATAGGCTTAAGGTAGCTAGAGACCTCATAAAAGTTACGCTGATAACCGTCGAAAACCTCTAGAGTTTAGCGTGGGCGATCGTGTCTTGTTGAAAGTTTCTCCTTGAAAGGGAATCGTATGGTTTGGATAGAAAGGGAAATTAGCTCCAAGATATGTGGGGCCATTCGTGATCATAGAAAGAATTGGTCCTGTGGCGTATCAATTAAAGTTACCTCAAGAGCTTAGGGCGTGCATGATACATTTCATGTATCAAACCTTAAGAAATGTTTAGCTGTTGGATCCCTTCATGTGTCAATTGATGAAATCAAGATTGATGAGAAACTTCATTTTGTGGAAGAACCGATAGAAATTATGGATCGGGACATCAAGCGATTGAAGTGCAGCAAAATTCCAATTGTCAGCGTGAGATGGAACTCTAAGCTAGGGCTTGAGTTTACGTGGGAATGGGAAGACCAGATGAAACTTAAATATCCATACTTGTTCGCGGGTAGAGCTTCGTGATCTAACTCCAGCTGAATTTCAGGATAAAATTCTCTCAACTTGGGGATATTGTGACATCCGTCACTGTCAGGTCCGTTAATTGACTCGATGTTCGTTAACTATCCTTGTGTATTTATTATCTTTACATAATTAATTTGTTTTCGAACCGAACTTTGATCTTATCGTTGCGCGTATTGACCCTAACTTTATAATATCATAGTAAAACTAATTAAAAACAAATCTTTTGTTAATCGTTATCCATATAATTATGAGTAATATTGTCATTATTTATATCATAATTATCATTATT
>CM046034.1:2940000-2972500 GCA_025215565.1 Flaveria ramosissima
CATATAAAAATGGGTTTTCTATGCTTTCCAGTCCCAAATTTGTTTGAAAACAAGTAAAAGTGGGCTCCTAGAACTCACACAAACGATCACAACAGGAAAGGCTTCGATTGGACTAGTTACTCAACGATTTTGCTCACTCGAACCAACCCGAACCAACTTTTCTTCCTCTTTTATCCCTTTCTCTCTTCTCCTCTTTTGTTTGGCTGAAAATGAGTGTGGGGAGAGGGTTATGGCTGCCCTCTCCCTTTAAATACCACCACACTCAACTTTCTCTCGGTGGCGAGTTTTCCTCGACTTTGGACTTTATTTCTTTTTCTTCACTCGTCGGCTTCTAAATAAATAAATAACCGGGTGTTACAAGTCCACCCCCCTTAAATAGGTTTCATCCCCGAAACCTGTTATTCCTCGAACAAACGTGGGAAATGCTGCCTCATCTCTTCTTCAGTCTCCCACGTCGACTCGGATCCTTTCCTGTGCTTCCACTGTACACCCACAAGAGGAACCGTATTATTCCTCAACCTCTTCTCCTTTCGATCGATGATTGCCACTGGTTGCTCCACATAATTGAGCCGTTCGTCTAATTCGATATCTTCCAGTGGAACAATCATATCTTCATTTGCCAAGCACTTCCTTAGATGAGATACATGGAATGTCGGGTGAATTCCACTTAACTCATCCGGTAACTCCAGTCTATAGGCCACCTCTCCTACTCGAGCAATGATTCGGAAAAGGCCTATGTACCTCGGGCTCAACTTACCCTGCTTTCGAAAGCGGATGATCCCCTTCCAAGGTGAGACCTTCAACATAACCCGGTCACCCACCTGGAATTCAATCGGTCGGCGTCGTTTATCAGCATACGACTTCTGTCTATCTTTGGCTGCCTTCATGAAGGCTTTGATCTTCTCAAGCTTCTCGGTCGTAGCCTCAATCACCTCGACGCTCCCCAACTCCTTCTGACCAATATGACCCCAACAAACGGGTGTTCTGCATCTCTTATCGTATAGCATCTCGTATGGGGGCATACCAATGCTGGCATGATAACTGTTGTTGTACGAGAATTCAGCTAACGGTAAGTGGTCATCCCAGCTTCCTCCAAAGTCGATAACACATGCCCAAAGCATGTCCTCCAATGTCTGAATGGTCCTTTTTGACTGACCATCGGTCTGGGGATGATAAGCCGTGCTAATATGTAACCTCGTCCCCATAGCGTCGTGGAACTTCTTCTAGAATTTGGATGTAAACAGGGTGTCACGATCAGACAAAATAGACACCGGCACGCCATTACGAGTTATAATTTCCTTAATGAACAAATCAGCCAACCTCTCGGATGAATATGTCTCGCGAATCGGTAGAAAGTGAGCACTCTGTGTCAGACGATCAACTATCACCCATATGGCATCATACCCCTTCGGGGTACGCGGTAGCTTCGTAATGAAATCCATGGTGATATGCTCCCACTTCCATTCCGGTTATCCAAAGTTGGATCTTTCCATACGGCTTCTGATGCTCGGCCTTCACCTGTAGACAAGTGAGGCATTTACTCACATACTCCACCACATCACGCTTCATACCCGGTCACCAATAATCTTTCTTCATGGCGTGGTATATTTTTGTAGCACCGGGATGAATAGAGTATCGAGTCTTGTGAGCTTCGTCCATGATCTTCACGCGTAGATCCCCAAAACGAGGAATCCACACACGACCGAATCGGGTTCTAACACCGAGCGTGTTTTAACCCAATTCCGCGACCAGACCTCTCATTCTTTCAAAGTTAAGACGGATCTTCTTTCAATGCCTCATCTTGAAATTGTTTGACTTGCTTCATCACATCGGAGGTCATGATCAGCTGATAAGCTTTCATTCGAATCGGCTCGGGTCTCTCCTTTTGGCTAAGGGCATCCGCCACCACGTTGGCTTTGCCCGGATGGTAATGGATATCGCAATCGTAATCTTTTATAAGCTCCAACCATCGGCCTCATGTTCAGGTCCTTCTGCTCGAAGAAGTACTTCAAGCTCTTGTGGTCAGTGAAGATGGTGCACTTCGTCCCGTAAAGATAGTGCCTCCAAATCTTCAATGCAAAGACCACGGCGGCTAGCTCCAAATCATGAGTAGGATAATTGACCTCATGAACCTTCAACTGTCGAGATGCATAGGCTATGACCTTTCCTCTCTGCATTAACACGCACCCCAACCCCGAGTAGGAAGCATCAGAATAGACCACCAGATCTTCACTTCCATCGGGTAATGACAGAACAGGAGCTTGAGTCAATCTCGCCTTTAGTTCCTCGAACGCCTTCTCTTGAGTCTGACCCCATACAAACTTCACGTCTTTTCGGGTCAACTTAGTTAGTGGAGAAGCGATCTTAGAAAAGTCTTGGATGAATCTTCTGTAGTAGCCCGCCAAACCCAAGAAGCTATGAATCTCGGATGGCGTCTTTGGTGACTTCCATTGCATAACCGCCTCCACCTTTGTCGGGTCCACCATAATCCCGTCAGGATTCACCACGTGACCCAAGAACTGAACTTCGCGCAACCAGAACGCGCACTTGGAGAACTTGGCGTACAACATCTCCCTTCTTAACGTCTCTAGAACTTCTCGAATGTGATTGGCATGCTCTGTCTCGCTCCTCGAGTAAATCAGGATATCATCAATAAACACGATCACTGATTTATCCAACATCGGCCGACACACTCGATTCACTAATTCCATAAAAGCAGCTGGCGCATTGGTCAAACCAAAAGACATGACAAGGAACTTGTACTGACCGTATCGCGTGCAGAAAGCTGTTTTAGGGATATCTTGCTCCTTCACCTTCAACTGATGGTAGCCCGATCGAAGATCTATTCTTGAAAACCAACTGGCACCTTGAAGCTGATCAAACAAATCATTGATTCTCGGTAAGGGGTATCGGTTCTTTATCGTCAACTTGTTCAGCTCACGGTAGTCAATACACATCCTCATACTACCGTCTTTCTTCTTCACAAACAGGACCGGAGCACCCCCAAGGAGAGATACTCGGTCTAATGAACCCCTTATCAAGCAGCTCTTGTAACTGCTCCATAAACTCTTTCATCTCCATCGGAGCCAGCTGATACGATGCTTTGGCAACAGGTTGGGCACACGGTATCAGATCAATCAGAAACTCGATCTCTCGGTCAGGTGGCACTCCTTATAAGTCTTCTGGGAACACGTCTGGAAAGTCACACACAACCGGTACATCAGCTAGTTGTGGTGTTGGTGTATCTACATCCTTTACATAGGCCAAGTAGGCACTGCATCCACGCCTCATACATTTCCCGCCACCGCCATTGAAATTACTTTCGGAATTGCCGTGACCCGATCACCAAAAACCGTCACCGAACTCACGTCAGGCGCTGACAGCTGAATCATCTTCTTGTGACATAATGTTCGCCTCGTAGTCCGCTAACCAATCCATCCCAAGTACCAAATCGAAACCACCTAAGGTCATCACAAACGGTCAAACAGGAAACTTATGACCCTCTAGCTCCACATCACAGTTCTCTATCATCTCAGAAATCCTGGTAGACTTACCTATGGCAGTTTCTACATCAAAGGGCGCTTCAACACGTCTACTACTAACAGGAAGCTTAGCACAGAAAGTAGCAGAAATAAAACTTTTACTAGCACCAGAATCAAATAACACAGAAGCTAAAGTTTGGTTCACTAGAAACGTACCGGACACAACGTCAGGGTCCGTCCTAGCCTCCTCCTGTGTCATGGTGAATGCCCTGGCGCTCGCCCTCGCTCCTTCACCCCCGGTCTTCTTCACCCCGATTCCCTCAGCCCTCGGCTTCTTACAATCCTTACTTATGTGACCCTCTTCACCACAGTTGTAACACCTGCCCGCACGAAAATCCCTTGCCATATGCCCTACCTTCCCGCACTTGAAGCACACATTTAAACCCAGCCTACATTCTCCCGCATGCTCCTTTCCACACTTGCCACACCTCTTCGATCCCGCTCCCGATGTGGCCGCACGGCGGTCATCCACCCGTGCCTTTTTGTTACCCGTCGAGGCATCACCCTGACCAAACCTTTTCCCGTTCCAGTTCCGATCACCCCCACCCTTCTTGTTCGCTTCAGTCACCACCACCTCCCGCTCATCATATAGTCTCCCTGCCAAATCAACCGCCGACCTAAACGTACTTGGTCAGGCCGCGATCATATGCCTGCGAATATCCACCGGCAAACCCTGAATGTACCTCTTAATCTTCCGTGACAGAGGCGTCACCAGATCCGGCACCAGACGTGCCATCTCGTTGAACTTCGTAGTGTACTGCTGGTGCGTCATGGTTCCCGCCTCCAGCTGCAGGAACTCTCTCTCTATCTTATCCATCTCCCTATGAGGACAAAACTCCTCAATTACCATCTTCTTCAACTCCTCCCACCTCATCCTTCCTATTGCCCGGTTACCCTCGGCTTGGACAATGTTGTCCTACCAGCACAGAGTCGAGTCCACAAATGAATGAGTGGCAAACTTCACCTTCTGATCTTCCCGACACTCGCTGATGTCGAGAACAGCCTCCATTTCCCTCACCCACCGGTGAGCGGCAACAGCAGTACCGTTTCCATCGAAAGTAGGGGGCTTGCATCTCATAAACGCCCCATAGTTACAGCCTCGTGCCACCTCTTGCACAGGCTCATCTTCCTCCTCTTCTTCATTATCAGAGAAAATTGTTTCGAGCTCCGGTTGCTCTCGTCCTCCCGAAGACCTGTTTCTCTCCTTTCTTTCTCCTTCTTTCACAGCCTTGATGACTTCGGTCACCACAGACGGTAAGACTTTCTGCATGACCTGGTGTACTTATTCAACAACAGCCTCCTTTACCGAGGCCCTCAAGTTTGCACTCTCATCCCTAGCCTCCGGATGAGGGGTCTCAGGTTCTTCAAGAACCACCTTTTCAACTCTAGGCCTTCCTCTTTTAGGTCGCGGTTCAACATCAGGCCCACCACGGCCTCCACCCCTAGAAGCTTTAGAAGATCTCCCACCAGCCATTCTCTATCACACTGAAAGATTCAAACATCAACACGGTCATTCAAGGGAACAGCTCAGTTTATGTCAAGTATAGTAAGTCCCTAATTACAGTGGCTAGTTGTGATTAGCCACTTACTTTACTATTCATACCCCGAGCATTACCTATCCTGACTACATCAGTATCTAAATCTACATACAACACGTAAATCACATAACATGCGCACATAATACCTGTTATCATTAAGAAAATACCTGATGGCACGCAGCTACTCAGATTGGCATCCCATTCCCATTCCGTCCCATTTTCAGTTTATGTTAAGGTTTATTTTGAAAATTTACCCGTTTCACTTAAACTTTGGCTCTGATACCAACTTGTAAGGCCCCGTTCCCGGGATGCCTACAGTTGGTCATTCATCGCACCTAAAACAATTAATTACATTTAACTTTCATAAAATATTGCAGCGGAATTATCAAAATAGACATCTCATTACATTATAAAGCTTTTGCCAAATAATACATCGTTAATCAGTTACAAAATATATTGTTGCATTACATCACAAAAGCCCTATATAAATAGATGCCATCAGAAAGAGCTGAATAGCCTCGCAGCGGCATCCTCAGCAACATTACCTGCCAACTGGAAACACATAAAAGTCAGCGTTGCTGAGTGAGTTCTAGTTTTATAGTAAAATATACTTTACTTTCATTAAAACCGTTCGTTACTTTTGCATGATCACACATCATACGTACACATAGATAATATCATTATTATCTTCTTCATTCGTTCATTCATTATTACATCTTTACTTGCGCATTTGATATCTTCCGTACCAATACCATGTGCTACACCCCAATTTATATGGCTACTGGGCCGAAGTCTATAAATGGACAGCTGAGCGTGTGCCGCAGTACCGGGGTAAGCGGTAGAGGTTCCATACAAATGATCGGTCACAAAGACGGACCCCAATATGCATCCCCCCGGGGTAGCGAACCCGCACACCGTTGGGCTAACACCTTATAATTCGCTTGTCCCATTATCAAATGTTTGCAAGACTTTCATTACTTTCGTTCATTAAGGCATGCATTCAATTTATGTTCCCATTTTTATCATCTTTCACTTTACGTTACATAATACTTTCAATTAATTCATTAGCATAACACGTAAAGCCACAAGAAATATAAACATTCATCATAATCAGGAACATCATGCATACATAACATACATCATACATAAATATGCAACGCCATCATCATCATCATGCCCAACCTACTCTCTAAAGCCTCAACAGTCAACTTACATGAACTTACGTGAATTTCCATGTCAAAACTTATGTCTGCACTTTCCTCCAAAAGTCAGTAATTAAACTACACGTTTCCCTGGGTACAACAGCCCTGTTTGGGCGTATGGACATCCTTCAGTCGCATGGCCTCCAGGCGACTGAACATCATGCGATTGGACTCATGCTGATGAACATCTATGCGAATGAACATCCTGTCGTGCGGATGGACCTCATGCGGATGGAACTAATGCGAATGAGTACCTATGTGACTGTCCTCATGCGAATGGACTCAATGCGAATGAGTCCCATGCGGTTGGAACTAATGCGACTAAGCACCTATGCGACTGGACCCTCAGTCGTATGACTCCCCATGCGACTGGACCCCCAATCGTACAAATGAAACCTTAGTCTTGCGAATGAACCCTCAATCGTGCGAATGAACCTCAATCTCCCCTCAGTCGGCCGTATGGCCTTCAGTCGGTTGCCTAGCCCTAGCTGATGCAGAAAGGAGTTCATCCCGAACCCAATCTGCCATTTTCGACCTCCAAGCTCATCCAAACCCATTCTAAGCCTAAATCAACCATCCTAGACCTTAGGAATGCATACAAGAACACCATACAAGCACACACAAGCCCGGAAACAAACTCCAAACGCATCACACGCAACACACCCAAATGGGTCAAAGACACACACATACAAAAACGGGTTTTTATATGTTTTCCAGCCCCAAAATCGTTTGAAAACAAGTAAAAGTGGGGTCCTAGAACTCACACAAACGATCACAACAAGAAGGGCTTCGATTGGACTAGCTACTCAACGATTTTGCTCACTCGAACCAACCCGAATGTAACACCCGGATATTTGTTTATTTTGAAGCAGACGAAAGAAGAAAAGAAATAAAGTCCAAAGTCGAGGGACCAAACTCGCCAACGAGAGAAACTTCGAAGGATGGGAGTTAAAAGGGGGAAGACACCCCCATTCTTCCCATTTTCAGCCAAGAGAGGAGAATAGAAGGAGAAAAGTTTGGTTCGGGTGGATTCGAGCGTGGAAATCGTCGTGTGGTGGGTCAAATCGAAGCTCTACCCGACGAGATCATTAAGTTGAGTTCTAGGACCCCTCTTTTACACGTTTTCAACTGATTTTGGGGCTGGAACACATCTGAAAACCCATTTTTGAGTTTTGGGTGAAAACCTGTTTTTATGCATGTATGTATGTGTATGATGCGTTTGAGGCTTGATTTCTTGCTTGGTTATGCTTGAATGAGGTCGTGGTATGTTTCCCTAAGGTGTAGGATGGTTGATTTGAGCTTAAAAGAGGTTGGAAGGGGTTGGAGACTGAAACTTGTCGGTTGCAGTCGGGATGAACTGCATTCTGCATCAGCTAGGGCTAGGCGACCGACTGGAGGGCGATTGGAGGCCATTCGGCCGATTGGAGTGCGACTGAGGTCCATGCGCACGATTGCCATGCGACTGAGGTCCATACGCATGATGTCCATGCGACTGAAGTTCATGTGCCTGTGAGGCATGCGATTGAAGGAGCGTGCGACTGAGGTTCATTCCCATGAAGGTTATGCGACTGAAGTCCATGCGCCTGGAGGCCATGCGACTGAGGTTCATTCGCATGAAGAGTACGCGACTGAAGCCCATGCGCCTGAAGTCATGCAACTGAAGGCTATACGCATGAAAGTTATGCGACTGAGAGTCCATTCGCATAGATGTCCATTCGCCCATAGTCCATTCGCATAGGGTCCATTCGCATAGATGCCCATTCGCTTAAGTGTTCAGTCGCCCTGAAGGCCATGCGACTGGAGGGTGTCCATACGCCCAAGTGGGGTTCATGCGCCCGAAAGAACAACGGTTTATCATATGACCTTCGAAGGAAAGTGCAGTTATGGGTTTTGACTCGGGAGGTTCCCGTAGGCTTGTGTAAGTTGGCTTTCGAGGTCATAGACGCTATGTTGGGCAGGTTGATGATGATGATATGTATGACGATATGGGCAATGTTAGGCATGGTGGTGCGTGCGATGCATAGTATGTACGTTGTGTGTGATGTGATGCATGATTGATGCGTATGTATGATGATGCCCTGTATGGTGATGTGTGTATGTTTATGTTTATGTTCCTTATTATGTACATGTATCCTTCCATGGCTTTGCGTTGAGTGTTAATGAATGAATGAAATGAAGTATTATGTAACGTAAAGTGGAAAGAAATGAAAAGTCTTGCATGTATCGGATATCGGGTCCTTCTTTGTGATCGACCATTTATGTAGAACCTCTACCGCTTACCTCTAGTATTGCGGCATACGCTCAGCTGTTCATTTATTGACTTCGGCCCAGTAGCTAAATGGTTCGGGGTGTAGCATATGGTATTGGTACGGAAGATATCCGATGCGCAAGTAAAGATATAATGAACGAAATGAAGTATTATGTAACGTAAAGTGGAAAGTACTGAAAAGTCTTGCAAGCATTGGATTCAGGGTCCTTCGTTGTGATCGACCATTTATGTAGAACCTCTACCGCTTACCTCTAGTACTGCGGCATACGCTCAGCTGTTCATTTATTGACTTCGGCCCAGTAGCTAAATGGTTCGGGGTGTAGCATATGGTATTGGTACGGAAGATATCCGATGCGCAAGTAAAGATATAATGAATGAATGAAAGAAGAAGATAATAAAGATATTATCTATGTGTACGTATGATGTGTGATCATGCAAAAGTAACGAATGGTTTAAAAAAAAGTAAAGTATGTTTTATTATAAAGCTAGAACTCACTCAGCAACGCTGACTTTTTATGTGTTTCCAGTTGGCAGGTAATGTTGCTGAGGATGGCACAAGGTGGCTACTCAGCTCTTTTTGAAGGCATCCATTTATATAGGGCTTTTGTGATGTAATGCAACCATATATTTTGTAACTGAGTCACGATGTATTATTTGGCAAAAGCTTTTATAATGTAATGAGATGTCTATTTTGATAATTCCGCTGCAATGTTTTATGAAAGTTAAATGTAATTATTTGTTATACTAGTAAGAGACCCGCGCGATGCGGCGGCGGCGACGACGACGACGATGGAAATTTACAATGCAATACTCGGTTTTTGTTAATTAATAAATACTCTCGTGGCTTCTATTGTATAATACTTTTATTAGCTTCTTTATTCGTATATGTGTATAGTGTATTTATGTCATGAGACTCATAAATCTCAATTAAATAATAACAAACACACAAATAAGATAGTTTTAGTCGGAAACATAGTACGAATAAATATCCGAACACACGAATAAGAAACTACAAGTCATAGGCATAGTCATATAAAAATAAATATCCGCATGACAAACTACTTGCATTTTGATGAGATCATTTTTTGTCATACGCCTTACACATCTCAATGACCTCATCACCATGCTTTGACCACCATTCTTCATCAGTGTTCAAGTCGGAAGTTTCTTGTGTCACTTCCTTTTTGATTTCTTCTACTTCTTGATAATGATTTTCTTGCATTTTCTCCTCTTTGAGCAAAGCAGGTTTGGCCACTGAAAAACAATGTTAGTCTCTTAAATGTGTTTTATTAAAGTTATGAAGGTATAGATACATAGATTAAACTACAATTATATATGTTGAACTAATACCTGACATATCTTGAAGTTCCTTCTTTGATTCATCCATAATAGACTTTTAATCTATGTAGATAAAATAAACAAGTCAGTATTTTAATAAACAAGAATACCTCTTAACTTTTATATTTAATTTATGTTAGTAATGAATAATAAATAATATATAAGTAACATCAAAATAGATATTCAGAACATAAAAACTTAAGTCACAAAAATCTATTGACTTACTTTTGTTTAACTACACATGCAGTTCATTCATCACGTAACACTTCCCGATAAACAACATTTGAGGTGTATACTCCGTCTCGTCTAAAATCTTTGGAAGGATGCACTAATACCTTAGTATTTTCACGTGATATCCCTCTTGACAATGCCACGTAAAGTTGTCCATGTGAAAACACAGATTCTGGTAGATAAACACAAACGTGTGGAATTGTTTGACCTTGAGCTTTTTTGATTGTCATTGAAAAGCTAAGTCGAATGGGAAACTGTTTTCTTTTTAGTTTGAATGGAAACATGTCGTCTTCAGAAAGACATAGAGGGATTCTTGGCAAAAATACTCTTTTTCCTATATGTTGGCCAACAGCTATTTCTGCATCTATAACATTATGTTGAAAACCTTTACATATCAATCTTGTGCCATTACATAGACCATGTGATGGATCGATATTTCGCAACAATATTATAGGACATCCAATTTTTAATCGAAGCTTATGAGGTGGCAAACCACTTACAGTTAGCAAATTAAGAACTCAATCGGATAGAAGTTGTTGTGATCGTCTTCTGCTTCGTCAAAACTGTAGTAAATTTTTTCCACCCCTTGAAAAATGTCAATCATTTGATCATTAATCTCATCAACACTCTCATTTCGAGTAGATAATATTGCTCGGGAGATTATATAATCCGAAGAAGATAAGTTGTTTTGAATTGATGGAAAGATGGCATTGATAACTTCTTTTATAGAGTTTTCTCGGATGGTGCATGGAATTGTCATGTCATCAGGTATACGAATAAAGGTTCCTTCAATCGATTCTTCGGTTCCATCACCAACTCTTAAAAGAAAATCAGAAACCATGGGTCATTAAGCGCTCTCATATTTATAGTTAGACGCATCTTTTTAGTCACGGACCAAAGAGGCGACATCCGTAGTCTAGAATCTACAATTTGTGCCCGAGTGCCCCGCTTAATAACAGGCAACACTTGTCTAAAATCACCTCCCATCACCATTATCTTTCCACCAAATGGGAGCCTAACGCCTATAATGTCTTGCAATGTTCGATCAACCGCTTCAATCGCCTGTCGTTTTGCCATCGATGTTTCATCCCAAATAATTAATTTGGATGACCTAATTAGTTCAGCGGTCCCACTTTGTTTTTTGATGTTGCACATTGAATTCTTATTAAGATTTATAGGAATCTTGAATCTCGAGTGAGCTGTTCTCCCTCCTGGCATATTATTAGCGGCAGCACCCGATGAAGCTGTTGCGAGAGCAATAAGACCACGTGAACGAACTTCAGCAAGCTAAGCTTTGTACAAAAATGTTTTTCCCGTTCCACCTGGACCATCTATAAAGAACACACCTGGTAAATCATTATCTACATGCGTAATTATCTCGTCAAATATGATTTTTTGGTCTAGATTAAGTGAATGTTTGGCACATAAGTGTTCAGCTTCCACAACTATGCTGTACTCCTCTTGTAACTCACGATGACCTACATATTGTAAGTTAACATCTTCTGTTATGTTCGGAAGATCAAAATCATGAAGACTTTTACCCATAGATTGTAGAAACACTTGAACTTCAGTAAGAACCAAATTTCAAACTCGTTCGACACTCTGATAGTGTAACCAATGGTCTTCAGACAGTGAGTCAAAGTGGTCATTCCATAACTTTCGAACATCTCCATGTTCGCAAAAATCATCATGGTCGCAAATAACCTTCTAAGAGCATTAGGAAATTGAAACATAGAGGCTTTTGTGAGACATTGCGATAAACTTTCATCGTTCTCTATTAAGCCTATCTCAAGAGCTGCTTTTCGAAATGTTGTGTGCTTCACACCATTAACTGTGCAAAGATCTTCAAAACAAGTAGGCCCTTTAACATTTGATAAAAGTAGGCGTAAGTAGTATCTTTCTCCTTCAGCTGGATTAGCAGAAACGATACGACCTCTTTGTGCTTTATGTAAACGACGATTCCAACGACGCGAGCCACCATTCCACGTGAAGTGTTTTGGAAAATCTTTATACAAATATTGCCTTGCCATTTCATCCACTCTATTTGTATCAAAAAATGTAGTTAACATGGTTCTCTTATCTCTTTCCCTGTCAACAATTTCAGACATTATATCATTATCTCTAAATCTAACCATCTGATTGTTAGAAGATGTAGCTGTAAGGCCAACACAGCAGGATGTATTTGAGAAAGAGAGAAGGAAAAAATACGCCACATAGCCTCCGGGGGCGATACATAGCGTGCATCATGAAATCTCTTTATCTCATTAATAACAACCTCTTGATCATCTTGATCAATTTGAATAACTTGCTTGTCATGTCCTTTGTAAACATATTTAAATAGATATTTCACAGATTTTATACTTGAGCAAACCTCTACATTCATGTGACAGTTGAACATCATCAAAAGTCTTGGGTTATATGGGACAACCCATCTGTTATCAAGGGTTTTGCCTCGTACGTCCACTTTCATTCTATTGTTTCTCCTTCGATACAATGGATATGTGTCGTCTCCTTGTGTTGTCTGTTCGTTAAACTGTCTAGGATAGCGAAAACGACAAATTGGAGGATCACCCTGCATACAAGGACTATTTGTTCGTAAATGTCCGCAAGGACCATGAATCATGTGCTTGACGACAAGCTCGTGTAATTTGGGATGTCTTATGATGTAAGGAATTTCAGCACATACAACCTTATCATAATGGTCTGGATTGTTGATTTTGTGTTGTGCGTACATAATCAAAAGAAAATGTGCATGCGGCAAACCACGTTTTTGAAACTCGATGACATAAACGTATGCCTTAACTTCTCCAAGAAGATGTTTCCTGAAGAGTTGTTCCTTAAGATCCTCTAATTTAGCACGAAACACTCTTGAAACAAGATCTGGACGATCTTGTGTGGTTTGACCAGCATTTAAATTATCACATATCTCAGGCCACTTTGGATTACACGTCATTGTAAGGAACAAATCAGGATTTCCGTCATCTTGAACTAAAGTCATTGCATCTAAAAACCGGCGGCGCATGTCGCGGGGGCCACCGATGAAAGATGCAGGCAACACAATCCGTTGTCCGACTCTGTTTGCATTAACCTCACCAGCATTGACGCAGTCCACAATACCTTGGTACAAATCTGCTCTTATCTTGGCCTGATTTTGTTCACAAAATTGCAAACGTTGTGTCTCAATCTTTATGTAAACATCTACAACAAACTGTTGTAGCAATCTACCACCGAACAAAAGCAAGTTCTCTGTTCGAATTTGGAACTTGTAACAGTAGTACTCTCGCATAGCCACAGTTGTTCTACTACGTCGTGTGTTTGCCTCTAAATAATTAAGATGTTTAAAAACAAGTAATTAATAAAAAATAATACATGTTAGGGTATTATTTATGATCTACACTTAAAAAGATACGTAAATTGTTGGTACCTTCTATTTCCTCGTCATTGTTGTTATTATTGTTGTGAACTTCATTAATTAGTACTCCTTGACGTGGTATGTTAGGATGCCAACCCGACTCACCATTAGGAAAAAATAGAGGATAAGATAATGGATCGTAACAACCAAAGTATGGTTGAATAGTTTGACTATATTCAGACCTACCTTACACAACAAACTTCTTTTATACGAAGTGATATTGTCATTACCTTCAACCCAAATACCAGCAACCTATATTATGATGCATTATAAATTAGTAAAATAATATGAACTATATATGTTACTCTTAAATAGTTAAAATAAAACTAATATTATATAAACCTCAGATGTCGTTGGTCGGTTGTACACCCTTTGGTCAAGTTCCACTGAAACATTCAAAGTGACTCTATAGTTGTCTAGAGATCCTAGATCAGCAAGACTTCGAAATGTGTTGACGTATGGGTTTGTAGAAAGTACACGTGCCAATATCTCAGTAATGCTTCGATAAAGATTTGGCCATTGGAGTCTATGATCTAACTCAGTATCAGGATCATAAAAATACAATTGTAAATACCTAGGTTTTCCATCCCTTGAAACTAATTGGTCGATTTTGTGATATATTCCTTTATGTGCACGAAATGTATAGACACCGTCTCTCATATTGTTCATTGTCTCATCCAATGTCACACCCATCGAGGCAAAAGAAAAATTAGTGTTATAAGCACGTATGTTTTGCCTAAACATTTTTCCAATTTCATCTTGTGATGTGAACAGTTGGTACTATTCAACGGGAATTTCTGAATTTGCTAACATTGTTTTCCCGCTCATACAACAGAAGGTAGAAAATTCAAATGTAAAGCGCTTTGCTCCACAATGAGGACATGGACTCCGTTCCTTTAAGACACGATGGTCTCTTGGTATGCCATCTTAAACAAAGTTATACGGATCCTCTTCTATGTTCTCATCTCGGATGGATGGTTGAATTTGAACACCTGATGGATTCAGTGTAATAAAAACAAAAGTTGTAAAAAATATCAAGCTTAATTAAAAAACATTGTCAAATAAATAGAAACCTTGTGATATTCTAGGCATGATGTCAATTAAGACACGATCCACTTCTATGTTCTCATCTCGGATGGATGGTTGATCAATAACATCACAGAATTGTTGTAATAGTGTACGCGGTTGAATTCGAATACCTAATAAATTCATTGTATCAAGTGACGAAAGATGTAAAAGATGTAAAGTTTAATAAGGAAAGCATTGTTACATATTTAGAAACCTCGTGATATTTCAGGCATGACTTCGTCAATTATAGATGGAAGTGTTGTTGTCGGTGTACTATCATCGGCTGGAGCATTCCTAATTTGAAAACCATTTGAAATACGTTTTCCATTCTCTTTCTGTGCAGCATAACATGCTTCATCTCGACCCTTTCGTTTTTCTGTCGAACTACGTGACATATTTTGTATTGGTGTTTGTGTCATTTGACTATTATTAGTTTGTAAAGTTCTTAACGGTATCCTTTCCATTAATGGATCACTTTGGGAGGCATCGCTAGTACCACTTTTTGATACTTTGTTATTTTCTTTCCAAGAAGCATAATATCGCCTATTGTACTCTTTTCGTTTTTCAGCTGATGTATATGCACTTGAGGTAGCAACCTCATTATGATCTTTTGGTTGTACATTCTCTTTACGTGAAGCATAATATCGCGTGTTATACTTTTTCCGATTTTCAACTGACGTAGATGAACGTGAGCTAGATGCATCATTACAATCTTTTGGTTGTCTGTTAGTCATTGTAAGTTGATAAATACCTAGTAGATTACAAAAAAAGACTTATCTTAGATAAGCAAATTCTGAAAGCATCATTAGAAAAAATGTACATGACACGTGAACTAAGCGTCATAATTGAAAATAAACACCTAATTGTTCAAAACAAAAATAATCAAATAATGAAAACATTAAGTGAAAGTCAATGAAAACATTAAGTGAAAGTCAAACTAAAGTTTTGGTGAAACTAAGGTCTCCACAAACACTACACCCTTAGAACCACGAAACGAAGTAACAGGATAAAAACATTCGAAGGGCTTCACATCCATTTTGATCTCATAAAGCTTCCTCTGATTAGTCATCACAAACCAATTGCCATTTGTCATAAAATGTGTTATGTCACATCATAATGACAGAGGTATAGGGGGGATTGATGGACATGACAAGGCTTTAATCCAGTGCTTCCCTTCTAGTAACCACAAATCAACTGACATCTCACTCATGCCAATGCTGACAAACATGTAAAGTTTACTTTTTACATTCACTAAATCTCCAGAATAAATTCCTACATAAGGAACCTGTGGAAAGCTTATCTCCTTAAACTGCTCCGAATTCACATCAAAACAAATTATCGCATTTCTACCTCCAACCAAGCACTCGCAAACAGTGAAATATAGAGTATCATCACATAAAGTACCAGTGGACCAAGAGAAAGTGAGGCTAAAATATTCATGTCTTGTTATGAAAGGTATATTTCTCCAAGATGCTGCTCTCCTAGAATAGATACAAGCACCAACCACACCAAACCTACGCTTGACATGCAAGACCTTGTAATCATCGTAAGCGTCAATGTACAAACCAATAGCATCAGCATTGTGTTCAAAGAAACCATGACAACGACAATCAGGTGTTGACAAATACTTGTAAGCACCGGTGACTGGATTCCAAAAAAGCAACTCAGATGTATGATTCAAGCAAACACACAACAATCCATTCAAATGTGAATGAATAATTGAGACACCATTAAATGGAAAAGGAGGGATGGTGCAAGGAACACCGGTTTGAAAGTCGATTGGATGAATAGAGCATGTTAGGTCAAAATTAGTAGAATTCTTTGATTAGATGAAATTAATGAACGGGAGCAATGTACCCTTGCAAAGTCTTGTGTTGACAGCAAGGCATAAAAATCCTTACATACAGACTTTGAACGGCCTACAACCTTGGCTGGTAGCCTTGCTAATATCTCAAACATGATTATTTCAATAGAAAGGTCAACCATGATGATACCTTTATCACAAATAATGACTAATTAGTTGTATGATATAATTTTCCTACCGATTAGTATTTAGGTTAAAAATGCTTCTACAATTTCTATTATATTACTATGAAAAGCTCTAAGGAACTAAATTTTAATATAGTTCTATGTATATTACTTAAGTTTAGTGTACTTACCGAACTTTGGCTGTTAGGAATTGACTTAATGTTTTCCAACGTCAGAACGTTCCTGAATCTAAGAGGTTTGAAGATTGATGATCGGTTCCTGAGAAATATGACAAGGTTTAAATTTGGTGAATAATATATGTGATTTAATTAAACGTATATAATACGTGTATGATATAATTTGCCTACCAATTAGTATTTAGATAAAAAAATACACCTACCATAATTGTAACAACATGACATAAGACACAAAAGTAAAACATACTTCTTGTGTACATAATGATATCAAAAAATAACAAATTATTAACACAAGCTAACTACATAAGAACAATAAAATTGATAATTCTATAACTTTTGAACATCTCCGTTACAAACAAACAACAAGATATATATATATATATATATATATATATATATATATATATATATATATATATATATATATATATATATATATATATATATATATATATATATATATATATATATATATATATATATATATTGATTAAATGTCCAAATCAAATATCGTAAGGAAATCATATTTTAGGAACGATGCATTAATCTAATCCGGTGTGTCTCTGGTATGTCTGGTTCATAAGCGATCCTAGTAAACTCTGTTGACCTTAATATATTCACTGTAAACATAAGAAATATATATTGTAAAAGTTAGGTATATCATGACACCTTAGACTTTCTTAAAAAATATATGTAAATTAGAACGTACTTTCTGTCAAACGAACCAACTTGACCCGAGATACATACACAATAGATTTACTTAAAATTGCTCGAAAGGTTTTCACCATCTCAATCCGCGGCGGATCATATAAAGATATTTGTATTATATGACCACTGTGACATATAATTTATATTAGATAGCGTATAAATAATTATAAATATAAACCAATTGAAAGAACATTTTAATTTAAAACTTTTATACAAATAATGGCTTACGTATCATCTTGAAGAAACATAAGAAAACGACGAAATAAGCGCTGACCCGTGATAATCTTTCCAACGACATCTACAACCAATACTATTAATGTTTATAATATTATATAGCGTATAAAAGTTAGTGTAGAAACAACTTATACGTACCGGTAATTAGTTTTATATGTGTCCTTTCGTTGATGAGAGTTTTTATAGAAGGCACTAATGGATACAAACAGAACCCTCTTGGAACATGACTTGTAAATCGAATAAGTTTAGTGTGTTCACTAATTACAATCTTGAATTCACTCCAAAACAAGATGTAGTTTTCATGTTTTGGCCATTCTTCGTAACCGAAACTCTCAATTTTGAAACGATTTAGTACAAACGCATTGTCCACCAAATTCATGTTTTTGTAAAATTGCATTAAAGGTGCTGCAACAAAAGCAGGTACTCTATGTCTCTAAAAAAACATAAATAATCTAATGATTTAAATAAAAAATAGACTTTTAATAAACAAATGAATAAAGGATCTTACGTCTTGATCGAGAAATATAACCAATAATTTGTTTTCACGCACCATCGGCAAAACAAACTCGACCCACATGAAAGACAGGGTGTACCAAACTCCATACTTTGTGACCGATGAAAAAGAGTCAACAATAGAATGCGGATCCATGATCAATTATTGCTGTAATTTATTAAAAGTTTAAGAAAATTTAGATCAATTTAAAATCATCTTTACTTTGAAGTCAAAACACATCCAAATTTCAGATTTTTACAAATTTCAATATGAACCCTTCAATATGTTTTACATTTTTTTAAAATGTTTTATATTTCGTATATCTAATTAGTTCTTTAAAGTGTCGTAAACATTAAACAATCCTTAACTAAAATGTATATAAAAAAATAACTTTATAGCTTCATATTCTATATTGTAATGCTATTTTCCGCTTCCATTGCCTCATGATAACTCTAGCTAGAGTTTCCTTTCAAATTCCTCACGTGCTTAGCTTTGTCTCTCTAAACAACTTTATTATTTTATATTTTATGACAAACGAATTTAATAAAAAAGTACAACCAACGCACAAAAAATTTGTGACCAACCTGAACTTAGCATTTCATAATCGTACATAAAATATAATATTTTAAATAATAAAAAAGATTAATAAAATTTTCAGGTTCTAACCTAATATATTAGGAGTTCTAACCATTAGTTACATATATTTTCAAAGGGCTTATTTTTTTTACATGTAACCTATAAATAAGATTTCTTACAAAGTAATTTTGAAAAGTAGTCAACAAAAACAAAAAACGATGCCTTATATAGGCCTCAACTCAAACCGTAGGCCTTTATTTGATTTGAATCCTTTAGTCATTTAGTGTTGATTTTTTTATAGATTTATATATAATTAAAAGTGATTGTAGCAAAAGCAAAAAGACAACCAACATTGCTTTAAACATGTCTCTACCCAAAAGTTTAAGGTTAAACATAAAAACATTACATCAATTTTTATTATATTTTACATAAAAATAACCAACACTCTAAGCAAAATTATAGTCAGTTCAAAACAAATAAATTTTATAAAATTATAAGCAACACAATGTATGTATACTTTTACCTAATACCCAAACAAATGTATAAGATTACAAACAACCACTCTATAACATCATAAGCAACCAAGATTATAAGTTCGAAACAAAAAATTTATACAATAATTTGATGTTTTATTTTTACCTAATACCCAAACGAATATATAAGATTATTAACAACTACTCATCATTCCCAAAGCTAAATTCCATAAGATAATCAGACTCTAATAAATCACCATAATTCACCTACATCCTTAAAAGTGAATCTTTTGTTACAACACACAATATTCAATATAATCAACCATGAAGTTCTGGATGTCCCTTCAATTACTTTTAAGATATTAGTCATGTACATGATTTTGTTATTTGAGTTAGAATCTTAAGATGCAAAACCACTTAGGACCTATTACCTCACTTTTTGATCTTTCAGCGTATGATTTTTATATATCTTTGGCACATTTAACTTTATGAACATGTAACTATGGGAACAAAGAAGAACCTGCAGATAATCACTTTGATATCGCAAAATCACGTGCAGATTAATAATCCCACAAAGACACTATCTTTTTTGTGTGTGCATGAGAACAACCTTGCTAACAACATACTCGTTACAATCACAGCTTATGCCAGGAAATAACAGAAACAAGAATCGAACCTAATCACTTGTTTAGTACAAAGACTCTAACTTTAACAATAACTAAATCAGAAAAGCAAACATGGAGAGCACCATGAACTATAAAAAATTTATACAATAATTTGAAGCTTAATATTTTTACCTAATACCCAAAAAATCAACAGCAAAAGGGTTTGAAATCTAAAACTCAAATTCTATAAGAAACCTGCTATAGCTAAACATACCTGATGCAACTGAAGCTATCCAAGAACAATAGTCAAGAGGAGACCAAGAAAGCAAACGGGAAACAAACCTAAAAACAAAATAAAAAGAACCATATGAGTATACCTTGGTTTTAAAAGTTCATTTAATGTGATAAGAGCAGTCTTACCTTGTTGTGTGCCTGCTGAAATGAGGGAGATTAAGAGGTGTTGTGTAGCTAAAATGAGGGAATGGTATCTTTAAAATAGATGGTCCAACTTGTCGAGTCAAATCAATTTTTATGAGGTCATTTTCAGGTTCAAACATATATAGTAAATATGCAGACTACTTTTTATAAAGAAAGTAAGTCAAACCTCAAAATTGTAAAGGTATATATATATATTTCTTTTCAAATCTATATATGTATGTAAATAGTGACTGCACATAAAGAATATGTGTGTCCACAGACTGCACATTGGGAAATAACTTAAATTACAACAAAACGGGCTATCCTATACTAAAGTAATAGGCTGCAGGCTTTATGATATTTAAAAAAAAGTTCATTAAAAGATTTTGAAGAAACCAAACAGTTTACATTAGTGACAAAAACATTAAACACATATTTATATTGTTGAGTTATACCTGCTGGAGTGATTGTTAAATTAGAAAAAAGTAATAACAAGACAAAATAAATAGTGATTCTTAAATAAAAAGTTAACAATGGGTTGACAAACGTACTTGAATTAGCAAATCCATATTTGGGATTAATAATAAACAAAGCCTTGTCCATAGAACCAAATACTTGATCAATATTTTTCTTTAAAAAACAACTATCAAGTATACCATTATAAAAATATGCTTTAAGTACATGTTTTGATTACCCACCCCTCTGTACACCTCAACTCATGAAGAAAATTGTGAAGAAGCAAAAGTTTATTGATTAGATATGGTAACATATACAAGAAAAGTCAAATACTTTTCATTGCAGATGCAGCTCTTCTTTTTTATTACATAAAAGAGTACACTTGCATAAAATAATGTTTTTACCCTCTTTGTATAGAAAACAATAACAATGCAAAACTCTTTTTTACAGGGTACTTGTTTTGTGCTTATTTTTCTGCACACAATGAAAAGTTACTTCATTATATTACTTTAAACATCTTCTAGATATTCAAAATTTGAAAATTAAAAGAGTGTTTTTTCACATCAATTTGTTTGATTTGAAAGGTTTACAATGGGTGACAAACATAGCTGAGTTACCATATCTTATATAGTAAAGATATATAATTAACAAAGCTTTGTTAATGGAATCAAAAACTTGATGAACATTTTGCTTTAAGAAACAACTATCAAGTATACCATTTTAAGATAAATTTACCTGAAATGCTTAAAATAGATTATCATGGCAAATATTATGCTATCAACTGCCCCATGTCTTGATTGTCCTACACCAGTGTGAAAAATATATGATAGTAAATATGTGAAAAGAACTTAAAGAGCATTTAGAGAAGAGAAAACCTCCATATGCGACCATAGTGGTTTTTAAAATTTAATAAAACATTATATGAACCGTATTTTCATATGATCCAGTCTATTAAACTTGTTTGCTTTTCTTTGCTACCATTATCATCTAACTTAAAACATATGTGAGAAATACAAAGGAAAACCTTATCAAAGCAGATTCATAAAATATGTTGATGTTCTATTAAAGCATAACCATATATAAGTTTCATAAAAATGCAGATTTTGTAAGGAATTATAGATTCCAGATTCATAACCACATATAAGTTTACCATCATTTCTGATCCAGTCCCTCAGAATCGTATGCATCGTAGTTACCACATTTAGTTCCTGCATATACGCCATCGACTATCAATACAACGATTGTGATAATAAGGAGCAAAGATAAAGACTACATACCCGAGCAAGTTCCTCAACAAAAACTGCACGGTTACTGTTCAAAGTAATCAAATGCAGTTGATGTGATATGTTCCCATGTTTCAAGAGCTTCCAGTTGATATGTGCTCATGGCTGCTGCACAAAACTCTTCAAAGTCCATCTTCCTGTAGGATAATGGTGCCATCTACAACACATAGACACACACGCAAATGTAAATGAAGGCTCAATAAGCTACACATGATATGATTTTTCCAACACTATATATAAGTAAAGTTGGTGAGTTACTGCATTTAGGATA
Source organism: Flaveria ramosissima (assembly GCA_025215565.1). NCBI lineage: Eukaryota > Viridiplantae > Streptophyta > Magnoliopsida > Asterales > Asteraceae > Flaveria > Flaveria ramosissima. Next base: position 2,962,282 of record CM046034.1, read on the forward strand.
TCAGGAACCTAGATTCCTTCATTGTATCAGTAGCATTACGCATGAGCGCCTACAAGTGGTTTAATAGTTGATACTGCTAAGATTAGCATCTATTTGAAGGGGAAATGTGAGAAAACAATCGCAAAGTTTTACCATTGTAAAGTTGTCAAGAGTTACATACATATATATGATATACATACAGATATAGAGAGAGACATATATACAGATATAGAGAGAGAGATACACAGAGAGAGAGATAGAATACATAGAGATAGAGATAGATACAGATAGACAGAGATACATAGATAGAGATACATAGATACATATAGATATATATTCATATATAAATATACATATATAGATATATATATATATATATATATATATATATATATATATATATATATATATATATATATATATACATATATATATATATATATATATAATATATATATATATATATATATATATATGTAAGGCCCCGTTCCCGGGACGCTTACAGTTGGTCATTCATCGCATATAAAACACATATTTACATTTGTCTCGTAAAAACATTGCAGCGGAACATTAAAATACACTTTCATTTCTATTTAAATGCTTTTGCAAGTTAATACAGCATTCGTTACAAAATAGCTTGTTCGCATTACAATGCAAAAACATTAATCAAAAGAATGCCATCCCAAAAGAGCCGAGTAGCCTTGTCGTGCCATCCTCAGCAATCATTTACCTGCCAACTGGAAAACGTAATAAAAGTCAGCGTTGCTGAGTGAGTTCTAGTTTTATAAAATAGACATACTTTACTTTCATCAAAACTATTCCTTTATCATGCGATCATTCAACATACGTATACACAGATAATGTCATTATTATCTTTCATCCCATTCATTATCTTCCATTCTTTTCGTTCATTCTTTCTTCCGAGTCTTTTGCGACAACATAGTCGCTCACCTCAATGGCAATCTCAATGATTGCACGCTATCCGAGTCTTTTGCACCCCTAGGGTTGCTCACCTCATTGCCCATCACGATAGCAAGCTATCCGAGTCTTTTGCAGCGACATGGTTGCTCACCCCAAGGCAACATCACGATAGCACTTTACTCGAGTCTTTTGCAATGACAAGGTTGCTCACCCCATAGGCAATCTAAATGATTGCACTTCATCCGAGTCTTTTGCAACACAAAGTCGCTCACCCCAATATATATTCTTGCAAGCCTTTCTTTCGTTCATTCATCATTCATTAATGCATGCATTCTTACTTCATGTTCCTCTTTCATTATCTTTCGCTTTACATTACATAATACTTCATTCATTCATTCATTCATTAGCATGACATGTAAAGCCACAAGAAAGATAAGCATATATCATAATAAGGAACATATTATACGCATTCATCATCATCATACAGGGCAACATCATACATTCATAATATGCATATACCTGCAACATCATCATCATCATGCCCTACATGCTCCCTAAGGCCATAACCATCCTCTTACATGCTCTTACAGGTTACTTTACGTCAAAACTTACATTTGCACCTTTCCCCGAAGGCCAGAAGTCAAACTACACATTCCTTCGAGTGCAACAACCCTATTCGGGCGTATGGACACCCTTCAGTCGCATGGCCTCCATGCGACTGAACATCATGCGACTGGACTCATGCGGATGGTCATCTATGCGAATGAACATTCAATCGTACGTATGGACATTGTGCGAATGGGACTACTGCGAATGGGCACCTATGCGACTGACCTCATGCGAATGGACTCATGTGACTAAGCATCTATGCGACTGAACCCTCAGTCGTACAATCCCCAGGCGACTGGACTCCCAGTCGTGCGACTGAAACCTTAGTTGTGCGATTGAACCCTCAATCGTGCGAATGAATCCCAATCGTGCGAATGACCCTCAATCACCCCTCATTCGGCCGTATGGCCTTCATTCGGTCGCCTAGACCTAGCTGATGCAGAATGGAGTTCATCCCGAACCCAATCTGCAATTTTCGGCCTCCAAGCTCATCCAAACCCATTCTAAGCCTAAATTAACCATCCTGGACCTTAGGAATGCATACCGTAACACCATACAAGCACACACAAGCCCGAAATCATACTCTAAACGCATCATACACATCACACCCAAATGGGTCAAACACATACACACACAAAAACGGGTTTTGAACATTTTCCAGCCCCAAAATCGATTGAAAACAAGTAAAAGTGGGGTCCTAGAACTCACACAATCGAGCAAAACGTCAAGGGCTTCGATTTGGCTTGCCACTCGACGGATTTGGACACCCGAATCACCCGAAACACCCCTTTTTCCTCTTTTCTCCTCTTTTCCCTCTTCTCTTCCTTTGTGAGCTGAAATTTGTGGTGTGTGGGGAGAGTGGGCTGCCCTCTCCCTACACATACCACCACATTTCCCAAGTTTTCTTCGTTGGCGAGTTTGGTCCCTCGACTTTGGACTTTATTTCTTTTCTTTCTTCGTCGGCTTCAAAATAATAAATTTCCGGGTGTTACAAGTCCACCCCCTTAAATAGGTTTCGTCCCCGAAACCTATTATTCCTCGAACAAACGTGGATAATGCTGCCTCATTTCTTCCTCAGTCTCCCACGTTGACTCGGATCCCTTTCTGTGCTTCCACTGTACACGCACAAGAGGAACCACTTTATTCCTTAGCCTTTTCTCCTTTCGGTCGATGATTGCCACTGGTTGCTCCACATAATTGAGCCGTTCATCTACTTCGATATCTTCCAATGGAACAATCATATCTTCATCAGCTAGGCACTTCCTTAGATGAGATACATGGAATGTCGGGTGAATTCCACTTAACTCGTCCGGTAACTCTAGTCTATAGGCCACCTCTCCTACTCGAGCAATGATTCGGAAAGGGCCTATATACCTTGGGCTCAACTTGCCCCGCTTTCGAAAGCGAATGATACCCTTCCAAGGTGAGACCTTCAACATAACCCGGTCACCCACCTGGAACTCAATCGGCCTGCATTGTTTGTCAGCATACGACTTCTGTCTGTCTTTGGCTGCCTTCATGAAGGCTTTAATCTTCTCAAGCTTCTCAGTCGTAGCCTTGATTACCTCGACGCTTCCCAATTCCTTTTGACCAATATCACCCCAACAGACGGGTGTTCTGCATATCCTACCGTATAGCATCTCATAGGGAGGCATGCCAATGCTGGCGTGATAACTGTTGTTGTATGAGAATTCGGCTAACGGTAGGTGGTCATCCCAACTTCCACCAAAATCAATCACACATGCCCGAAGCATGTCTTCCAGTGTCTGAATGGTCCTTTCTGACTGACCATCAGTCTGGGGATGATAAGCCGTGCTAATATGTAACCTTGTCCCCATAGCGTCGTGGAACTTCTTCCAAAATTTAGATGTAAACCGGGTGTCGCGATCCGACACGATAGACACCGGCACACCATGACGAGTCACAATATCTTGATGAACAGATCAGCCAACCTCTCAGATGAATATGTCTCGCGGATCGATAGGAAGTGAGCACTCTTCGTCAAACGATCAACTATCACCCATATGGCATCGTACCCTTTCGAGGTACGCGGCAGCTTGGTAATGAAATCCATGGTGATGTGCTCCCACTTCCACTCCGGTATATCCAGAGGTTGTATCTTCCCATACGGCTTTTGATGCTCGGCATTCACCTGTAACAAGTAAGACACTTACTCACATACTCCACCACATCGCGCTTCATACCCGGCCACCAATAATCTTTCTTCATATCATGGTACATTTTCGTGGCACCAGGATGAATGGAGTACCGAGTCTTGTGAGCTTCATCCATTACCCTCACCCGTAGATCCCCAAAACGAGGAATCCACACACGACCGAATCGGGTTCTAACACCGAGTGTGTTTTCACCCAATTCCCCAACTAGACCTCTCATCCTTTCAGAGTTAAGATGATCTTCTTTCAATGCCTCATCTTGAAACTTTTTGACTTGCTTCATCATATCGGATGTCATGATCAACTGATAGGCTTTCACCCGAATCGGCTCGGGCCTCTCTTTCCGGCTAAGGGCATCGGCCACCACGTTGGCCTTGCCCGGATGGTAGTGGATCTCACAATCATAATCCTTTATAAGTTCCAACCACCGTCTCTGCCTCATGTTCAGATCTTTCTGCTCAAAGAAGTATTTCAGACTCTTGTGGTCAGTGAATATGGTGCACTTCGTCCCGTAGAGGTAGTGCCTCCAAATCTTTAATGCAAAGACCACGGCTGCCAGCTCCAAGTCATGAGTAGGATAATTAACCTCATGAACCTTCAACTGTCCGGATGCATAGGCTATAACCTTTCCTCTCTGCATTAATACACACCCCAACCCCGAGTAAGAAGCATCGGAATAAACCACCAGATCTTCACTTCCATCGGGTAATGACAGAACAAGAGCTTGAGTCAATCTCGCCTTCAATTCTTCAAACGCCTTCTCTTGAGCTTGACCCCATACGAACTTCACCTCTTTTCGGGTCAACTTGGTTAGTGGAGAAGCAATCTTGGAGAAGTCTGGGATGAATCTTCTATAGTAGCCCGCCAAACCCAAGAAACTATGAATCTCGGATGGCGTCTTTGGTGATTTCCATTGCATAACCGCCTCCACTTTCACCGGGTCCACCATAATCCCATCAGGATTCACCACGTGACCCAAGAACTGAACTTCGCGCAACCAGAACGCGCACTTGGAGAATTTAGCATACAACTTCTCCCTTCTCAACGTCTCCAGAACCTCGCGGATGTGACCGGCATGCTCTGCCTCGCTCCTCGAGTAAATCAGGATATCATCAATATACACGATCACTGATTTATCCAACATCGGCCGACACACTCGATTCATCAAATCCATAAAACCAGCTGGCGCGTTGGTCAAGCCAAAAGACATGACAAGAAACTCGTAGTGACCATAGCGCGTACGGAAAGTTGTTTTAGGAATGTCCTGCTTCTTCACCTTCAACTGATGGTAACCAGATCGAAGATCTATCCTTGAAAACCAACTGGCACCCTGAACCTGATCGAACAAATCATCTATCCTCGGTAAGGGGTATCGGTTCTTCACTGTCAACTTGTTCAGCTCGCGGTAGTCGATGCACATCCTCATACTACCGTCCTTCTTCTTTACAAACAGGACCGGATCACCCCAAGGAGAGATACTCGGTCTAATGAACCCCTTATCAAGCAACTCTTGCAACTGCTCCATCAACTCTTTCATCTCGGTTGGAGCCAACCGATACGGTGCCTTGGCAACAGGTTGGGCACCCGATATCAGATCAATCTGAAACTCTATCTCTCTGTCAGGTGGCACTCCTGATAAGTCTTCTGGAAATACATCTGGAAAGTCACACACAACCGGTACATTGGCTAGTTGTGGTGTTGGCGTATCCACATCCTTTACATAGGCCAAGTAGGCACTACATCCACGCCTCATACACTTTCCCGCCACCGCCATCGAGATCACTTTCGGAATCGTAGTAACCCGATCACCATAAACCGTCACCAAACTACCGTCAGGCGCCGACAACCGAATCATTTTCTTGCGACACACAATGTTCGCCTTGAAGTCCGCTAACCAATCCATCCCAAGAACCAAATCAAAACCACCTAAGGTCATCACGAACGGTCTAACAGGAAACTTATGACCCTCGAGTTCCACATCACAATTCTCTATCATCTCAGAAATCCTGGTAGACTTACCTATGGCAGTTTCTACATCAAAGGGCGCATCAACACGTCTACTACTAACAGGCAGCTTAGCACAGAAAGCAGCAGAAATAAAACTTTTACTGGCACCCGAATCAAATAACACAGAAGCTAAAGTTTGGTTCACCAGAAACGTACCGGACACGACGTCAGGGTCCGTTCTAGCTTCCTCCTGTGTCATGGTGAATGCCCTGGTGCTCGCCCTCGGTCCATCACCTCCCGTCCTCTTTGCCCCTGAACTCTCAGCCCTCGGCTTCTTACAATCTTTGAGCACGTGACCCTCTTCACCACAGTTAAAGCACCGGACCGTACGACAGTCCTTTGCCATGTGCCCCGCCTTTCCACACCTGAAGCACAAGTTCGACCCAAACCTGCACTCCCCGCTATGCTCCCGTCCACATGTACCACACCTTCTCGATCCCGCACCCGACATGCCCACACGGCGATCATCCACCCGTGCCTTCTTATTACCCGTCGAGGCATTACCTCGTCCAAACCTCTTCCCCTGCCAGCTTCGATCACCACCGCTCTTCCTGCCACCATCAGTCACCACCACCGTTCTTTCATCATACAGTCTCCCCGCCAAATCCACCGCAGAGCTAAACGTGCTTGGCCGGGCAGCAATCATGTGCCTATGAATATCCACCGGCAAACCTTGTATATACCTCTTGATCTTTCGGGACAGAGGCGTCACTTGATCCGGCACCAGACGTGCCATCTCGTTGAACTTCGTGGTGTACTGTTGGTGTGTCATGGTTCCCGCCTCCAGTTGCAGAAACTCCCTTTCAACCTCACCCATTTCCCGATGAGGACAAAACTCCTCGATCACCATCTTCTTCAGTTCGGGCCACCTCATTCTCCCGATCGCCCGATTACCCTCCGCTTGGACAATGTTGTCCTACCAGCATAGTGCCGAGTCCACAAAGGAGTGGGTGGCAAACTTTACTTTTTGATCTTCCCGGCACTCGCTGATGTCGAGAACAGCCTCCATTTCTCTCACCCATCGGTGAGCAACGGCAGCATTGCCATTACCGTCAAAAGTAGGGGGCTTGCATCTCATAAACACGCCGTAGTTACAGCCTCGTGCCACCTCTCGCACAGGCTCCTCTTCCTCTTCCTCCTCATTATCGGAGAAAATCGTTTCAGGCTCCGGTTGCTCCCCCGAGGCCCGGTTTCTCTCTTTCCTTTCCTCTTCCTTCACAGCCTTGATGACTTCGGTCACCACAGACGGTAAGATTGTCTGCATGACCTGATGTACTTCCTCCACAACAGCCTCCTTTACCGAGGCCCTCAAGTTCGCACTCTCATCCCCAGCTTCTGGATGAGGAGTCTCAGGTTCTGCAGGAACCTCTTTCTCAGCTCTAGGCCTTCCTCTTTTAGGGCGTGGTTCAGCATTAGGGCCACCACGGCTTCCACCCCTAGAAGCTCTAGAAGATCTACCACCAGCCATTCTCTATCACACTGAAAGATTCAAACACCAACACGGTCATTCAAGGAAACAACTCAGTTTATGTCAAGTATAGTAAGTCCCTAATTACAGTGGCCAGTTGTGATTAGCCACTTACTGTACTCTTCATACCCTAAGTATTACCTGTCCTGACTACATCAGTATTCAAATCTACATACAACACATAACATATACCATGCGCACATAAACCGGTTAATTTTAAGAAAATACCTGATGGCACGCAGCTACTCAGTTTGGCATTCCATTCCCCTTTCGTCCCATTTTCAGTTTAAGTTAAGGTTTATTTTGAAAATTTACCCATTTCACTTAAACTTTGGCTCTGATACCAACTTGTAAGGCCCCGTTCCTGGGACGCTTACAGTTGGTCATTCATCGCATATAAAACACATATTTACATTTTTCTCGTAAAAACATTGCAGCGGAACATTAAAATACACTTTCATTTCTATTTAAATGCTTTTGCAAGTTAATACAACATTCGTTACAAAATAGCTTGTTCGCATTACAATGCAAAAACATTAATCAAAAGAATGTCATCCCAAAAGAGCCGAGTAGCCTTGTCGTACCATCCTCAGCAATCATTTACCTGCCAGCTGGAAAACGTAATAAAAGTCAGTGTTGCTGAGTGAGTTCTAGTTTTATAAAATAGACATACTTTACTTTCATCAAAACTATTCCTTTATCATGCGATCATTCAACATACGTATACACAGATAATGTCATTATAATCTTTCATCCCATTCATTATCTTCCATTCTTTTCGTTCATTCTTTCTTCCGAGTCTTTTGCGACAACATAGTCGCTCACCTCAATGGCAATCTCAATGATTGCACGCTATCCGAGTCTTTTGCACCCCTAGGGTTGCTCACCTCATTGCCCATCACGATAGCAAGCTATCTGAGTCTTTTGCAACAACATGGTTGCTCACCCCAAGGCAACATCACGATAGCACTTTACTCGAGTCTTTTGCAACGACAAGGTTGCTCACCCCATAGGCAATCTAAATGATTGCACTTCATCCGAGTCTTTTGCAACACAAAGTCGCTCACCCCAATATATATGCTTGCAAGCCTTTCTTTCGTTCATTCGTCATTCATTAATGCATGCATTCTTACTTCATGTTCCTCTTTCATTATCTTTCGCTTTACATTACATAATACTTCATTCATTCATTCATTCATTAGCATGACATGTAAAGCCACAAGAAAGATAAGCATACATCATAATAAGGAACATATTATACACATTCATCATCATCATACAGGGCAACATCATACATTCATAATATGCATATACCTGCAACATCATCGTCATCATGCCCTACATGCTCCCTAAGGCCATAACCATCCTCTTACATGCTCTTACGGGTTACTTTACGTCAAAACTTACATCTGCACCTTTCCCCGAAGGCCAGAAGTCAAACTACACATTCCTTCGAGTGCAACAGCCCTATTCGGGCGTATGGACACCCTTCAGTCGCATGGCCTCCATGCGACTGAACATCATGCGACTGGACTCATGCGGATGGTCATCTATGCGAATGAACATTCAATCGTACGTATGGACATTGTGCGAATGGGACCTGCGAATGGGCACCTATGCGACTGACCTCATGCGAATGGACTCATGCGACTCAGCATCTATGCGACTGAACCCTCAGTCGTACAATCCCCAGGCGACTAGACTCCCAGTCGTGCGACTGAAACCTTAGTCATGCGATTGAACCCTCAATCGTGAGAATGAATCCCAATCGTGCGAATGACCCTCAATCGCCCCTCATTCGGCCGTATGGCCTTCATTCGGTCGCCTAGCCCTAGCTGATGCAGAATGGAGTTCATCCCGAACCCAATTTTGCCATTTTCGGCCTCCAAGCTCATCCAAACCCATTCTAAGCCTAAATTAACCCTCCTGGACCTTAGGAATGCATACCATAACACCATACAAGCACACACAAGCCCGAAATCATACTCTAAACGCATCATACACATCACACCCAAATGGGTCGAACACATACACACACAAAAACGGGTTTTGAACATTTTCCAGCCCCAAAATCGGTTGAAAACAAGTAAAAGTGGGGTCCTAGAACTCACACAATCGAGCACAACGTCAAGGGCTTCGATTTGGCTTGCCACTCGACGGATTTGGACACCCGAATCACCCGAAACACCCCTTTTTCCTCTTTTCTCCTCTTTTCTCCTCTCTTCTCTTCCTTTGTGAGCTGAAATTTATGGTGTGTGGGGAGAGTGGGCTGCCCTCTCCCTACACATACCACCACATTTCCCAACTTTTCTTCGTTGGCGAGTTTGGTCCCTCGACTTTGGACTTAATTTCTTTTCTTTCTTCGCCGGCTTCAAAATAATAAATTTCCGGGTGTTACAATATATATATATATATATATATATATATATATATATATATATATATATATATATATATATATATATATATATATATATATATATGTATATGTGTGTATATATATAATTATGTTTTAAATGAGATATTGTTTTAAATGTTTAGGACATGAGTCGGAGGTTTGTGTACAGACCCCGGCACAGTATCAGTCTTCGGACATGAGTCGGGAATATGGCGTGAGTTAATGAATGAGAAAGGTAATGATAGAAAGAACGAATGTATGAAATTAACGTCAATGAAATATCCTAATAAGGTACGAAACGGGATCTTTGTCATTCGACCTCAGTAATCGTGGCTGAGTGCCATGAAGAGGGTAAAGCCTGACAGGATCTAGAAAGAAGTGAAAGATAATGATGTTTGATAAATGATGATTGTAATGAACGAATGATGAAAATAATAGTGATATTATCTATGTGTACGTATGATGTGTGATCGCATGTATGTAATGAATGTTTTTATAAAGAAAGTAAAGAACGGTTTTACGAAAGAAAAGTAAGTTTTATTATAAAACTAGAACTCACTCAGCAACGCTGACTTTGATGTGTTTCCAGTTGGCAGGTATGTTGCTGAGGATGGCACGGGGCGACTACTCAGTTCTTCTGGAATGGCATCCATTATTATATGG